>SJXQ01002578.1:124463-187462 GCA_006408695.1 Aepyceros melampus | reverse complement strand
TTATGACTTCTATTTACAAAATGATTTTCTTCTTCTAAGTGTTGATGAATATTTTGTGCTATATTTTTCAAATATGTCCTAAAAATCTCATCTTTGTTTTTATTCATGATTATCAATTTTGGGGACTTCCCTGATGCTCTGGTGGTTAAGACTGCATGCTCCCAATGCAGGGGGCTTGGATCTGATCCCTGGTCAGGGAACTAAGATCCTGCAGTATGGACAAAAAAAAAATCTAAAAAGTTAGCAATTTTGAATTGTCAACAGTACATCATTGTATGTAAATTGTGCTCCATGATAACTCTGCTAATTATGTCAGAAGAGCCTCTTAACAGGTGCTGACTATGTTCCGTTAATATAGTGACTGCCATATAAAGTATTTAACTAAGATGACACATTTACATAAACTTTAATTCAGTCGCTTTCAGTATAGCACTTGGAACTCATCATTCCCAAATGTGTAAACTGTGAAAGGAGAATTCCTTCAAGTTCCCAGACTTAACTAATTTGATTAGTGAGCTAGGTTATGAATAGCCCTTTTACATCTTTAAACATCTTTGCATTTCATAAAAATGTACAAGCCTCACCTTTAGCAGCCTGAAAGTAGAGTATTAACATTTGTGAAATACATTAACTCTTGCAGGATCCTAAGGTTGTAGGCCTAGACCAGGTGACTTAATAGATCAAAAATTTAATGTACATGTTAATTAGCTAGAACACAAGTTTTCATGTTCATGGAAATAAAATTATGACTCTTGCTTACTGATACAACAATGTGGAATAAATCAGCCTGGAGGTGAGGCAAGACTTTTAAATTTTGCTTATTTTATGTTTTAATAATCATCTTTCTTATTCCAGATTTTTAGAACATAAGAACACATTTTACTTTCATATTCAGTTCAGTCCCAAAGTGTCCGACTCTTTGGGACCCCATGGACTGCAGCACGCCAGGCTTCCCTGTCCATCACCAACTCCCAGAGCTTGCTCAAACTCATGTCCATTGAGTCGGTGATGCCATTCAACCATCTCATCCTCTGTCGTCCCCTTCTCCTCCTGTCTTCAATCTTTCCCAGCATCAGGGTCTTTTCCAATGAGTTGGCTCTTCCCATCAGGTGGTCAAAGTATTGGAGCTTTAGCTTCAGCATCAGTCTTTCCAATATAGTTCAGTCCCAAAGTGTCCGACTCTTTGGGACCCCATGGACTGCAGCACGCCAGGCTTCCCTGTCCATCACCAACTCCCAGAGCTTGCTCAAACTCATGTCCATTGAGTCGGTGATGCCATTCAACCATCTCATCCTCTGTCGTCCCCTTCTCCTCCTGTCTTCAATCTTTCCCAGCATCAGGGTCTTTTCCAATGAGTTGGCTCTTCCCATCAGGTGGTCAAAGTATTGGAGCTTTAGCTTCAGCATCAGTCTTTCCAATAAATATTCGGGACTGATTTCCTTTAGGATTGACTGGTTTGATCTTCTTGTAGTCCAAGGAACTCTCAAAAGTCTTCTCCAGCACCACAGTTCCATATTAGTATATGGCTATTTTTTAAATGCTTGACCATCTGATGAACTCCTACTCATCTTTCAAGACTTGGTCCAACATATACAACTTCTGGGAAGGTTTTCTTGATCAACCTGCCCCTTCTCCTTCCCCTTCAACCTTCTTTCTGGGAAAACTTGTCCCTCCCTCCCATATGTGTCCACATGTTACTTGCTTTTAAAAACTGAATAAATAGCATATCAATTAGTTTTAGCCAGAGATCTTATAAAATATCAAATGAAACATGTTAAAAAGTATTTTAAAAATCAATATAAACCTTGTTATGGCTAAAATAGAAAGTATTTCTAGGATTTTAAGATGTGCTGAGTATATGGTGATTATCGCACTTCTAGAGTTATGTAATATTATTAAAGGGGGAAATTCTATTTAATCAGGAGAAAACAAGTCAGTTGATGCCCCTAAATCAAGATAGTTTGTATATACACACGCAGATACGTGCATGTGTTTGTATAATGTGGGCTTCTTTTCCTTGGTGGAGGGGGCTGAAGAGGGCCACATGATTACTTTAAATTTTTTCTAATGTATGTGAATATATATGAGTATTTGTACATATATATGGCTGTGTGTGCTTCAAATGTAAAGTAAATATAGTGGCATAGAAAAATCACTGAACTGAAAGTCAGGTGTCACAGGTTTTACTCACTCATCTTATTTACCTCTATGCTGCTTCCTTGGGCAAATACCTTAATTTCTCTGATTTTCCTTTAGTTCTTCCTTTAAATTTCACAAATTACAAAACTTCCATCAAACTGGTCTTAAAATAGAAACTATCAAAGACTTATAAAAAATTACTCTTAAATGTGTGTCTATTTATCTCACTAATTAGAGTGATTTGACCTGAGATACAAAGCTGGGGTCAGCTTTGCTTACACTGCAGGTTTGATATTCCAATACATTAGCCTGCTCATCTAGGAATCAAGTTATAAAACATGTAAGGATGTTATGATTCTCACATAAAATAAAAACCCATAAGCTCTTTTCAACAGTTTATACAGTACCTGAAACAAAATATTACTAACGGAAGAGAACACTGTTCTTAGTTATTATAAACTTGCCATATTAACAGTCCTATCAAATCTGTTTTACTTATGTTTGCATGATCTTACTTACAAGCTTAAATATATTTCTAGTTTTATATGTGTAAGTTTAAGTGTATTACTCATAAAATAATATGTTTCTGTACAGTAAAATTTAATGATTCCAGATTGACTGAAATGCATCTTTAAAAGATACTAAAAAATCAATATCTGTGTAGTTTACCTTGTCCTAAGATATGTCTGTTTAACGTGTGCTTCAAAAATCTGGATTTGGTCCAAAACATAAAACCTGTGTGTTTTCTCCATTGTCAGTTATGGCAAATCAAATTACATGTTTAATGTGTATAAAATACAGTTTTTTAAAATATATGGCCTCGAATACAAACCTTGTGATTTAATATTTTTAAGCTACAAATGCCAGAAAACTCTCCATGCATTATCTGACATTGAAATTAATAGCCGAACCTCTAGGATAGTTAATTGTGCTGAATGGTATAAAACTCCTATGAAAATATTACTTCTCTGCAAAATGTAAAACAACTAAAATATTTTAACATGTGCTAGATTAAAATGACTTGGAGACAATCTTCTTAGCTTAATTTGGTAATAAATCTCAATAGTATAAGGATACATTGCTAATATTTACTTCCAAAATGTGATATGGTTGAAAAGAAGTCACTTTTACATCTTCTGTTAATATAACTTTCAGAGAAACACACTTGAAAAACTAAGGAAATTCCCCAAATTCTAGTATGTCAGAACCAGCTAGGTTAGAGGAATTAGGTATAAAGCCAGAGACTATGAAAGCACATGGACAAAAAAAATGCATGGCCCAGAGGACTGGAAATAAAATGTTGCTAAGCCACAGATGCCTGGAGCCTAATTTTCATTTTCAGTAAATTGGAAGTCCCTTTGAAACACATTTCTGTGCAAGAAAATCACCTTAACCCAGGTTAATACAAATATTCTTTTAAGTGAGAGATGAAATCTTGTCATAAAGGTACATCTTTGGTCATACAATGTAATATGCTCAAGTTAAAAACTCTGAGCTGTTTGTTTTCAAATCAAATATAATGTTTATTTAAATGATGAAACAAAGCAGTATATGCCCTTGTGAGAAATAATTGTGAGCACTAGAGGGTGCACATTCCCTTCCACAGCTTGTCTGGACCTCAATTTGGCTTCTCTTTTATTTCTTATCTACATAATGATAACATGATGACAAATGGATTTTTCATGGGAGTTCTCTTACAGAGAAACATAAAATGTCCAAAGATACAGATAAAATGGTATAAAAAGAACATGCGAGGAAGGCACCCACAGACGCAAAATTAAAATGCCTTCAGCTATTTTAACACATACACAAAAGTATTTTGAAGTTGTTTAACACAGAGATTCCCTTGAGAGAATGTCTTCAAACTGGGGAGAAATGCTTAATCCAAAGCATATAGTAGCATTTTCTGTACTTTATAACCCAGGAGGTTTTTTTTTTTTTCCCCTAGTTCATTAATTTTACCTACTTTTTTGACTGTTAATAAACAGACAGACATTTGTGGTCTATAAATCTGCCTGTAATTACATTTCTGTACCATCAACATTAAGTTTTTAAAATGTTAATTTAACATTCAATCAAAGTCCAAGGAAAAAATAGCATTTTAAGCATCTTGTTCATGTCATATGCTTTCAGAAAGAAAAAAAAAATATTGTTTCCCATGGTAATCATGTAGGCTATTTATTATAATCTTCATTTCACAGCTATATCAAGAATAGAAAGCTTCAGAAACCCCCTTTTTCTTTCAACACAGTGAAATATGGAGTTAAGATTCAAAACCAGATATATCCAAATCCAGCAATTTCCACTACACTATACTTATATTCCTTTGTTCCAAATAAAAGGGCAACTATCTTTTAAAATATTAAGGAAAAGTCAACATGAACTTCTTGTTTGTTGCTATATAGTACAGCCTGGTAGTTACTACTAGGCTAAATATTTTTGAATATGCCAGAATTTGGCTGAAGTCTTTAACACTATGATATTAATTTTGAACATTGTCATTAACCTAAACTATGATATTTAGTTGTATAATTCATACCCTCATGGCATTATGAATAGTTACTTTTCCCAGTTTATTTTTACTTCACAGTCTTCCTTAATGTCCTAAAATCCCCACATTTCCAATCTGCTGATGTGTTTTCTGATATTAGAACTGCTTAACAGAGATGACAAAGGTTATGACCAACAACAGGGTTAACTCGATGGTTAGCACTGGAAATCCTGCACTTAGAAAAGCAGTTCAATTATATGGGACTCCCATGTAAGCCCTGATGGTGAAAAGACACTTAATTTTGAAAGAAAAATCTTTTTTCACTGATAAAGATCTCTGTATTTAAAGAGATAGCCAAGTGCTGCAGTGTTCCCCTGGAGTCTATGAGACGTAGACTGTAGAACAGCCATAATCTAGAGTAACTGCAGTATCTCCACAGACAGGCCTCAATAAATGAGTAAACTGTCTCAGTCAAGATTTTATCTTCAGCTAAATAATTTGATGAAATTACCTTTTACTTCTCTCATTAGAGCTCAAGAATGCAGCATCCTGTGGAGAGGGTGTGGAGAAAAAGGAGCCCTCCTTTTCCCCAACAATGGGAAAAACAATTCCCATTGTTTGTGGGAATGTAAATTGGTGCAGACACTGTGGAACACAGTATGGAGGTTTCTTAAAAAATGAAAAATAGAACTACTATATGATCCAGAAATCTCACTTCTGGGCATAGATCCAGAGAAAAACATGGTTTGAAAAGATGTGTGTACTCCAGTGTTCACAGCACACTATTTACAATAGCCAAGACATGGACACAACCTAAACGCCCATCAGCAGATGAATGGATAAACATGATGTGGTATATAAATATAATGAAATATTAGTCAGCCATAAAAAGAATGAAATAATGCCATTTGTAGCAACATGGATAGACCTAGAGAGTATCATACTAAGTGAAGTAAGCCAGACAGAGAAACAAAAATATCATATGAAATGTCACTTATATGTAGAATCTGAACAAATGATACAAATGAATTTATGTATAAAACAGAAATAAACTCACAGACATAGAAAACAAATGTATGGTTGCCAAAGGGGAGGGATTAAATTAGGAGTTTGGGATTAAAATATATACACTACTATATATAAAATGGGCTTCCCTGGTGGCTCAGACGGTAAAGCATCTGCCTGCACTACGGAGACCCGGGTTTGATCCCTGGGTCAGGAAGATCCCCTGGAGAAGGAAATGGCAACCCACTCCAGTATTCTTGCCTGGAAAATTCCATAGAGTGAGGAGACTGGTAGGCTACAGTCCATGGGGTCGCAAAGAGTCGGACACAACTGAGCAATTTCACTTTCACTTTCATATATAAATAGATAACCAATAAGGACCTACTATATAGCACAGGGAACTATACTCGATATTCTGTAAGAACATATAATAGAAGAGAATGCAAAAGAAAAAATACACACACACACACATATATGTATAACTGAATCACTGTGCCATACTTTTGAAACTAGTACAACACTGCAAATAAACTCTATCTCAGTAAAAAAAAAAAATATTAAAAAAAGAATGCAGCATCCTGTTCTAAATGTCTGGTTTCAAATCCTGACTGAATTGCTTTCTGCAAAGCTTCTGACCTTGAACAAGTAAGTCACTTTACTTTTATGTGCCTCATTCTTCCCATCAGCAAAGAGGATCAACAATAAAAAAAAAACGCTATGTTACAATGTTCTTTTAATGGTTAAATGTGTTAATATGTGAAAGACATTTAGAAGAGTACTTGATGTACGGCAGACATCATACATGTTAGCTGCTGTGATTACTGCCTTCCATGACTCTTTCCTGCTGGGTTTAAGCCAGCCTCTGGGCCACTCTTGCTTTCTCGTTTGAGAGTGGGTCTATCCGTCTTAGTGTTCTGTTAAGGACTGATAAAGTAAAACTCATTCTTGTAACCACCAGAATGAAAACTGCAAAGAAAGCTACAACAAAGAGTAAATGGCAAATACATAAAAATCATCAACAGCAAAATAATCTAATCTATTTCACCCTTTTTGGCAGGACTAGGCAAACAATGATTCAGGGGACAAATCTGGCTTGTCGCTCATTTTTGTGACTAAAGTTTTATTGTAACACAGTCACGTTCACCATTTACATATTGTTTAGAATGGCTTTCTCCCAACTGCAACAGAATGGAGCTCTTGCAAAAGAAAAATATGGTGCACCAGCCTAAAATAGGGATTATCTGGTTCTTTAAAGAACAGTTTGCTGCACACCTTCCTGCTCTATAAAGTTAACATGGTCTATCTCTCCCAACACAGAGGGAGGGCCAAAAGAGTGTGGTTCACAGTAGCCATATTGCTTTGCTCTCTTTCAAAAATATGCATTGGCTCTCTATGACCAGATTAAAGTTCCTTAGTCTGGCACTGAGTATATATATATTTTTTTCCCCACAATGAACTCAACCTACCTTTTAACCTCATCCCTTAATTCTCTCTTTCATACCACATTATTTCTGCTCCAAGCAAACAAAAACACCCAAAATCCTTTATCAGTGCCATTTATATAAAGACTTGCAGGACAGCCTGAATCTGCACTGCCTTTTCCCCTCATCTTGAGTCCAATATGCCCCTATCCTTTAACTGTATACTCAGATGCTAATGTCTCCATGAGCTCTTTATGCTTAACTGTCATACAGGACTGGAAATGATCCTTTCATCTTTATGACGTATGATTTTTCTAACATTGGTACTTCTTCATGGCATAGTTTATACCACAAGAACGATAGCTTCCTGAGGAAAGGACTAAATATGGTTTTTGGTCACAGCAACTAGACTGCTTTGCACATCATAGTGATCCATTAGATATTGTTGAATGATTATGAAAATTAGCAAGAAAACTAATAGTGCTGTCACTACTAGATTCTTGAAACACTATGGACTCATCCTGACTACTGTGTGCTGGGCTGTGTTGTGCTGTGCTCGGTCGCTCAGTTGCATCTGACTGTTTGAAGCCCTATGAACTGTCGACTGCCAGGCTCCTCTGTCCATGGACTTTGTCAGGAAAGAATACTGGAGTGGGTTTGCCATTTCCTCCTCCAGGGGATCCTCCCAACCCAGGAATTGAATTTGCATATCTGGATTCTCCTGAATTGGCACAAGAGTGTTCAAAGGACCTCTCCATATATTGACTGGTACCTTGGACCTTGTGGGAGACAAGTTAAACTTTAAATACTTCAGTGTGAAAGCTTGCTGAGTTTAAAGGACTTCAACATACTTTTATCTTGTGGGTCTTTAAAGTTTAAATAACTTCCAGTTAAGGTTTAGAAACTCTAGTACAATGCAGAAAGCCACTTAAATCTGATATGTACTCACTGCCCCACTGTCACTTCCTTAGCATCATGAGTGGTTTCAATTCATCTGCCTCTTTTAGTAAGCATCTCTATGTGTGTGTTAGTCACTCAGTCATGTCTGACTCTTTGTGACCTCATGGACTATAGCCTACCAGGCTCCTCTGTCCAAGGGATTCTCCAGGCAAGAATACTGGAGTGGGTTCCCATTCTCTTCTCCAGAGGATCTGTCTGACCCAGGGATTGGACATGGGTCTACTGCATTGGAGGCGGATTCTTTACCATCTGAGCCACCAGGGAAGCCCATCTACTTCTTTTAGTGAGCATCTCTATGAACTTGAGTTAAAACTCAAAGCCAGCTCAGGCTGACATAACTAAATGTTATAGATGAATGGCTTAAATAACACAAATTTATTTTCTCATAATTTTGGAAGCCAGAAATTCAAGATCAAAGTGTCAGCATGTTCATTTTTTTGTGAGATCTCTCTTCCTGGCCTGTGCATCATTGCCTTATCACTGTACCCTCACATAGTAAAGACAAGAGAGAAGAAGCTTTTCGATGCCTCTTCTTAGAATGACACTAATCTCATCATTAAGGACCCACCCTCAAAAACTCTGCTAAATCTAATCCCCCCAAATAACCCATTTCCAAGTAACATCATCAAATTGGGGTTAGGGCTTTAAGACATGAATAATTCAGTCCATGAGAGCCATACATTTTATTTGCTGAGTGTTGATTCATAGAGATATAGGTTTCTGACTAGGGAAGACATAAGAATAAGAATATTCTTAGAAGATGTTAGAAAAAAATATTTTCTCTTATAACACAAATGTGGTAATGGGAAGATATCTGTTATAAATTAATAATTGGGAACTCAACTTTCTCCTGGGAGAGCGTGTTTATTTTGCTAAATAATCAACAGAGACACATGTAATAAAATTTCCACAGTGTGGAGGCTGACAAGGAAAGTCATATAAACTCCATTTCAGAGGTGAAGAAACAGATTCTGAGTGAGAGTAAGTAACTTGCTTTAGTCACATCTTTGATGAGTGGAAGATGCAAGGCCAGAATTTATCTCTGTGCAGTCGCAGGCCCATCCCATTGCTCTTTCAGATCCAGCCCTCATGTTTTTCTTGTCCTCTCTGTATCGGAGACATTTTCTGTCATTGCTTGTCCTCTTGCTTGTAATTAGAGGCCCTGAAAGAATACTGGAGGATGGAGGAACACCACTGGGGGATGACAGCAGAGTCCTCAAGTTGGGACCTTCCAACAGGGACTAGCAGTGTCAGGATGGCCAGACAAGAGTTTAGATTTATGAAGGAAGGGACAATCCAGAGGAAACTGAAGCCACAGTAGAGATGACTTGTGCAGTGCAGAACCTGTGCAGCCATTCACAGCGGTCATAATATCTGCCACCTCCCTAAATCCCTTCAGGTATGATTCTTAAATTCTCTTTAGTTTATCCCTTTCTTTACATCCAAGCTTCCTTTCCCCTAGATTAGTCTCTGATAGTTTCACATGTTACTTCCCAGCTTTTTATCACCTCCTTCTCCAAGTCTCTGGGTTATGTTTTCTTTCTCTGAAACACCTAGAGTGGTTTTTGTTTTCCTGACAAGACTCACAAATATCCATTTGATATCCCATCAATATTACCGAATACATACAATGTGTGAACTTCTATATTAAGTGCTTTAGTTCTAGAGTTGCAAATAAATGTCTCCTCAAGGAGTTTACTACAGACACATATGCAAAAACAAGATGATTACAATGAAGTTCTGCAAGTGCTTGAATGAAAGGATTGTCAAGGCTGAGAAATGTCTAGGTTAGGTTCCCAGAGAGAGAAGGTAGTTAGTTAGGGAAAAGGAATATGGGAGCTGGACAAGGGAACATAAGGCAAAAGGATCTTCAACAGAGAGAACAGTCAGTACACGAAGCAGAAGTTTGAGGGAATATTGAGCATTCAGAGATGAGAGGGTGGTTCTTTAAAGCTGAGCAGAAGGCAGCGCATTTGAAATGCAGTGTGTGGCCTGTCTGTGAACTATCTGTTAGTAGTCTGTGACAAGAAAAGTCATCAGAGCAGAAATCAACTAAGTCATGAAGCACATGATTTCATTTAATTCCTTTTTAATTGCAAAACTTTCCTGACAAAGGCAGCAGTGCATTGATTTATATTCTGGTTCCAGCTCTTTATCTCATTGTGTACTGGTAATAAATGGTTTGTAGACTATTTTGAGTAGCACTGGCATATTAAAAAAAATGGGTAGGTGAGAAGAGAGTGAAGCTGGAGAGTCAGATAGTCAAAGATCAGAAAGGAATTTCTGTGCTATGTATTTCAAGAACCACAGGCAGAGGAATGATCTAATTAAAACTGCATTTTAAGATATCCCTCAGGACGCTGTGAAGAGTATGGATAAGAAGTGTGAGACAGAGAAATCAGTTAAAAATTTCATGCAGAAAACTATCAGAGACTAAACTAGGGAAAAGGCAGCCTGGATGTAAAGAAAGAGATAAACTAAAGAGAATTCAAGAGGCATACCTGAAGGGATTTAGGAAGGTGGAAAGATCAGAACTGCTGTGAATGGCTGCACAGGCTGTGCACTGCACAAGTCTAGAAGGCTGTTTGTAGGAACTATGATAACTATGATGTGAACGACACTCTCTAAAGATGGGCAGTCTAAACTGCAGAACCTCATTTGTGCTTTCTGTAAGAGATTCAGGTGCAAATGCCCAAAAAATATGTGGATGCTACAGGTATGAGCATCAAAATGGAGGTTACGGTAGAGATATTAATTTGGAAAATATCAGGTATGGATGGCTGATAAAAGCAAGATGATAAATGGCATTACCCTGGACAACAGAGTGCCATGAAAAGAAAACAAGCCAAAATATAAGTCTTTTGGAGATCAACATGAAAGGGAGAGGAAGATGAGAATGGGAAGACATGGTCGAAGGTTAGGAGGAGAAAAGAAACAGGAGAGGACAGTATCTCAGAAACGGAGAAAGCAGAAAACTTCAAGAAGGATCTAATCATCACTGTCAAACACAACACAGAGGTCAAGACGGATAAACTGAAGAGCGACCTTTGGAGCTGTCAATTAAGATCTCTGTTCAGCTTGTTGAGTGCAGTTTCAGCACTTGATGTACAGTATGAGAGGGTGAAAGAAAGACTCAGAAGAACGGAAATAGTGGTAGTTCATACCTTATGATTAAAATCAACTTTTCTTTGCATTCCACCATGCTGCTTCTTTGAGATGAATATATGTGACTACCATTTTCTTCACTCAGGGAACAAACTGCATGGGATGGTTCTGGGAAGATAGCTCTCCCTTCCTCTTGGTTGGCGTTCTTTTGTGCCTTGCCTTCTGGAAGAGTACTTTTTCATACAACTGCTATGACTAGACACTCAGTTCTCAGTATAGTACATTTCAATTCAAAACATGTATTGGGCATCCCCAAATTAGAAGGCCCTGTAACAGGTTGGGAGTAAGATATGGACCCTGGCCTCAGGAAGCCCTGAGCTGAGGGGGTGAAACAAGCATATGTAAAGATCATTTCAAAATGAAGCATTAGAGGTGTCACAAGATGGGGCTACTTTGGAGAAGAGAGAAGCAAGAATTAGGATGAAGCTAAGATGATGCTCTAGTACACTGATTTAATCTGAGCCCTGAACTAGCAGCATAAGCATCACCTGGGAATTTCTGAGATATTATGATTCTCAGGCACTGCCCCAGACCTACTGAATCAGAAACTCTGCTGGGGACCATAATCTGCTATTTGACAAGCCTTCTCAATGACTGATGCATGCTAAAGCATGAGAACCACTGCTCTTGGGCAAGGGTTCTCAAACTTCAAGGTTTATCAAGAATGAGCTAGAGAGCTTATAAAAGATTCCTGGGCCCACAAGCAGAGCTTCTTATTCAGCAAGTTTGGAGAACAACTCCCAAATCTGCACTTCTAGCAAACCACCAAGGGAGCTGTGTCATGCACCTCAATATTAGTATCACTGCTTGATCTGTTCTCTGGCCACTTAGCATGCCTCTAGAATGATCGTTCTTATATTCTTCAATACACATTTATTGATATTCTTGATTTATATGACAAATTAGCTTTAAGAGCCTTAAGTGGATGGCTATCTTTTTGGAATATCTGAAGACGGTCTGTAAGGTTTCTATTATTCACCAAAAGTAGTTTCTGAACTGAAATTTGAGTTTATGACCAAGGTCATTTGACTCTAATACATAAAAAGAAGTAGGGCATTTCAAATGTAACACTGGGACAGAAATTAGGAGACTCAGTACTATTCTTTAGTTTGCAACTGAAAGTAAGTTATTTAACCTTTCTGAACCTCAATTAACCTGTAACCAGAAACTAATCTAGAGTGTAGTTTCCTTGCAAGGTTTTGTTTTTCTGGGCAGTGCCACCGGAAAAAAAAAAAATATATATTATTACCAGATGAACACTTCAAGTATTTTAGGAACAACTTATCATATAGAAAATTTAAAAATGAGCTCTTAGACACATTAATCATCTAATTAGATTCTTTGAATAAGTTAAAATGTTTTAGTTTTCAACTTCCACATTATAGTTTGGGAATTAAAGTTAAAATAAATACTTAAAAAATAGCGTAGGCATTATTCTCAAAAAAATTGCAAAAAGAGAGATCTATCTAACACATTTAACTTCCTTTCAAGGATGTGACATAAAGTAACATTATTCAAGCAGTAGACTTTTATAAAAAAATAAAAAACACAAGCTGAAAAATAGAAAATACAATAATTATGCAAATACATAGTTATCTAGGCACTTTCTTCCACCATTTAGTAAGTATATGGGACATAGCAAGAGAGAGCAAACTTAAGACTCTCTCCTTACATAACAGAAGATAGAGACTCAGTGAATTGTTATTTCTAAATCTCTCTACACTTCCTTTGAGGTAAGAGACACTTATATTAACACTATAACTTAAACATTATCTTTATTGAGATTGCATTTATTAAAAAACAATTCCAAATACCATTGTTTTCATCTCATTGATACAAAAATGTAAATGAAAGCTTTTGTGAAAAGTTTCTTAAAATAACTGTTACATGATTAGGGATGAATCTCCTCAATGAATCCCAATTAACTGTATAATAGATTTAGTTTTAACTTGGAGTGGGTTCCACACTCTGATAATTACCTATATGTAAAATAATATCACTGAACTACAGGGATAATTTATTTTAGAAATAATTACCTTGTGACCCAAGATCATTAACCACTTTTATATATCTTAGTGTAAGGAGGACAATTTATGCAGTAAATATAAAAAATGTAGAAACTGTATCATTATTAAGGAATCAACTAAACGCACATTACATAATTAAGAAAGTGTAGTGTAGTACAATGGAGGAGGCGATGGCACCCCACTCCAGTACTCTTGCCTGGAAAATCCCATGGACGGAGGAGCCTGGTAGGCTGCAGCCCATGGGGTCGCAAAGAGTCGAACACGACTGAGCTACTTCACTTCCACTTTTCACTTTCTTTTTTTTTTTTTTTAAGGTAAACATTTTTTTTTTATTTGTCATAGGTTCAGAAACATGACTCAGATTGGTCTACACTTGACATTTCTTGAAGTTCCAGCTTTTTAGAAGAAGTGAGTATGAGAACGGGAAAAACTTAAGGCAGTATTGTAGTAACATTTCTCTTTCTCTCTTTGATATGCAGCTGTTGAACATTTTTTAGCAATTATGACTTCTGATCTGAAACACTGCTTTATCTGTTTAAGCTAGAGATAAAAAATGTAAACCTCATTGGTTCAAATTTCTTCCTAGGATTTCAAGTTTCAATTATCTTCATAAAAAACAAATTATGTGAGTAAAACGGAATCAGTGAGGGGGTTCTTGAGGACTGTATCAGAACAATATTTCAATTTCAGCATTAGAGTGTGTGTCCCATGTTATTCAACAACAAAAATATTTCTTCTAACGTTATGAGAAAAAATTTTGAGTTCATCATTTCACTTGAAGTTTTTGTAANAGGAGAAAGGGACGACCGAGGATGAGATGGCTGGATGGCATCACAGACTCAATGGACGTGAGTCTGAGTGAACTCCGGGAGTTGGTGATGGACAGGGAGGCCTGGCGTGCTGCGATTCATGGGGTCGCAAAGAGTCGGACACGACTGCGCGACTGAACTGAACTGAACTGAACTGAGCTGTAAGCCAGGTTTTTCACTCTCCTCTCTCACTCTCATCCAGAAGCTCTTGTGGGGGTGCAGGTCTGTGTGCTGTGTTGCACGTGTGACCCTGCTGCTTTGCTTCAGGGACCAGACTGCCACTTTGGCACTGACGTCTGTGGTCCCCCTCCTCGTTTGGCCTCCTCTCCTCAGGACAACCTTCTTACGAGCTTTTAACTGAAAAATCACATATTTCTCTTAAAATGATAGAAGAATCTTGAAATTTAATCACTGTTGTCCTCAGAGATTTGATGGATTGATTGCAATTAAATATTTATAGGACACATGTCTGAAGCACTGAAGTCATTAGAACACAGATTAGTAGCGCAACTTGTTTTGGATTTGGGGACTAAATGCTAGAAATGGGCTGAGTAGTGAAGTTATCAAAGTATTAAGAGAAACACACACTTTGTCTCTCAGAGGAAAGATACATTCCCCGTGGTCCACTGGCCTACTGTTCAAGTTTAACTTGTGGATCTGATCAGAACACATTTTTTATGTTTTTTTGTAAAGAAGCTTGCCATCCAAGCGTGTCCTTTATGTTTTATTGTACCTTTATAACGTTCAGCGTGTACTGTGCTTCAAAAGCTGAAGTGGTGCACGTTCATCTCCATTAGACCGCAGCGCATGCTGAGTGCATTTACAGCAACACGTGGTTTCTGTAGATTCACTCAGTCTCCTGTTCAGATAGTTATCTGAAGATAAAGACACTTCAGAAAACCTCAGTGATGTCAGTATCAGAAAGAGGCAGCAGGAAGCAGTTTTGCTGCTTAATTACACTTATCTTATAACCTGTTATACCATCTTAAGATCACATCCTAAGGATTAACCAGATCCACTTCTTATAATTGTTGATGACTTAGAGGGGATGATGTTATTGATTTTAAGGAATATATTTATTCTTATTAAATAAATTTCAGCTATTTTCATAATTAAATTATGGAATCTATACTGTGGAATTAGGCCTGTGAACTTTTTTGAGATTTCCCATTACTATTTTAAAGTTTTGTGGGGTTGTTTCACATGTTTAGTTCCAGGTTTTAACTTTTCCTTTTGGAATAAAAAGCAAAATATTAAGATTTACATAAAAAGCATTATCTTAAAGCATACTCATGCATTCTTTTAAAAACCTACTTGCAACCTAATTTTATCTTATATCTGAAGTACCTCCATTGTTGTTTACAGTTTTACTTGTTATTACTTGCCATTCTTAGCTCATTCTTCCAAAATTTATGTCTTGAATGCATTTGCTAAGTGATGTGTGTGGTGTAGCCTTTGCTTTTCCTGCAAGTAATGCTGTTTGGTTCAAAATTCTCTGTCTACAGCAGTAGCTACTGTTTTCACCTACTATGAGACGCTCCCATTATAAGAGTGGTGTGACCATGAACCAGCCCCACTTGGGAAACAAAAAAAAGCTGTTATTGAATTAAAAATAGAATAAGGAGTCTAGAGAACTGTTAGGTCCAGCATTCCTCTCCATTAATATCTCTTCTCAGTTATTCCTGGGGGTCTGAGTTGGGGTTCGTGTGTGTGTGTAATGTGTATATGTGTGTGTGTGCACACAATCAACCTTTTAAGAACATTGTCATTAAGTGTGTTGATAAGTGTCAGTCACTGAGAAGATTGTTTGCAAAGTCAGTGATAACATGGGGCATTTTACCAAGTGGTGCATTTCTATTAGCTCAAATCACTAGTTTAGTAACACAAAGTAATTAATCATGCTCAAAAATGCATCATCAGTAAATAGTTTTTGAGATTTATCTCTTTCTAGACTTGAACTGTTCCACTCAAACTAAAATGAATGGATTATTTCCAGTAAACACAAAAATGAAAACCTTTTAAAAAGTCTTGTAGTCTTAATCTTTTAAGGCAAATTAAGTCCTTTAAAAGGATGTCTTAGTTTGTTCCACTTGTCAGTAATGTATTACTTTAAATTTATCATTGTGTTCACCTTATTTTTTCAAAATCCATCACATTAGATCACTTTAGTTTGATTTATCATGCTGTGTTGAAAATGTGCGTAAGTCAAATTCTGCAGGCGTTTTAAACTACATTAGTTTCAAATTAACTGTTTATTGTATGTAGTAGCAAAGACACCCAGGATTGTAAGTTACTGCCTTTTAGCACAAGAGGAAGTGAGTGATTCCACACATTATAGCCGTTTAACTCTTAAACCACGTGAAGCGTGTGCCCTTCAGGATCATTTCTGCGTGTTGCATTCCTTGGTAAGCATCTATGTCCAGTTACGTGTTGGGCGTTAAAGCTGCCTCTACCCAAGGGGCCGGGATCCCTTCTCAGGAAGCGCAGGAGTTGACAGAGACAGGAAGGGTGGAGGTGGTGGGGAAAGTGGGCTTGAATATTTAATGTTTGCTCTGTGCTTGCGCCATGGGCACTAAATGTGAGCGCTTAAGTCTTTAAGAGTATAGTGGATACGCAGCGTTGTGTCAGCTTCAGGTGCCTGCTACAGCCATTCAGTTATGTATCTACTCTTTTTCAGATTCTTTTTCCTTATAGGTTATTACACAATATTGAGTAGAGTTCCCCGTGCTCTACAGTAGGTCCTTGTTTATTTATGTTATGTATAATAGTGTGTATCTGTTAATCCCAAATTCCTGATGTACCCTCACCTTTGCCCTTTGGTAACTAATTCTCACAAAACCCCAACAGACATTTCCGTGTTGTTATTCCCATTGTACAGAAGGGGAGACGGTCTCAGATGCAGCAGGCTGCCCGAGATCATAAAGCTAACGATGGCAGTGAGAGGCAGCCTCTCAAACACCAGACTCCATGTTCACGTTCGTTTGTAGTCTTGGTACCTCCTCCCGGCCAAGCATGATGCGGGTGTTAAAATGGTCATCCACGGGCCCTGCCCTCAGTTCTCATTTTTATGAGAGCAGCTCATACTCTTGGCAAAAATGCCATGGCCGTGTCTTTTTAGATTATGTCCCTTTAAACTCATTTTACCACCTTTTGGTCAAAACCATCCTACGGTAATAAGGCAGTTAAACGTCATTTTGCACAGGAACCTGTTGGCTCATTGGCCATTCTTTCCTAATTTGGGTCTGTAAGAGATTTCTGTCTCAGCATCTTAACCGCCGACGCGTGGTTAGTGGTCTCCAATTTCTGCCCGGGAATGACACCGATCTCACCCCTCCTCTTGGTTACTTTTGTCCTTTAACCATTTAACCAGAAAACCAGGGCAGACCATGAGAAGGTTTTAGAAGTCAAGGTCTCTTATTTTATATAAACTTTATAGGGTGAAAAAAATCATGGCCAGGATTAATTAATTCTCTTAAGATGAAGAGGAACCTCTTACATTAATCCTCAGAGTCTCAAGTCTGTTCTTCAGACATCACTGAAGACTTCTTTATGTCAGCCTTTGACTCTCATGCAGTGGAGCCTTAAAGGCAATTCACCATCATCATGAGTGGGGAAACCACAAAACAGTTAAAGATTTTTCATAACCTAAGCAACACGCGCATCCAGTGCCACAGACCAACAATATGAAACTAACCAAGTGCCAGTGATACACGTGTGTGTAAAACATGTCACTGGTTTATGCTTGGAGCTGATCACCGAGATGATCCCCTAAGGATATTTTCCGGAACCCCGAGATTCTGCTTTGCTGTGTGTGTAGGAGCAGGGTGGAGACGAGGCAGAGCAGATGGTGGGCTGTGTTTTGAAGAGGATCTCTGTGTACTTTTGGTAGCTTCAAGTTCCCACCCCCATCTCTCCTTTCAGAATGCCAAAAAATATTGTTTAAGGTAACCTCCTGTAACTCAACGTGAATTTACCTGAATTTTATTCATATTCATAACCATAGTTTTGATCATTTGGTCAACACATTTGCTGGGAATTTTGAAGTTATATTTGTTTTATTATTAAGTGGTTAGACCTATCTGGTGCTCTTACCCTTTAGGACTAGTAGTTTAGATCTGGAGTGTTCTATTTTACTGGATAAAGTTAATATCAACCTCAAAATAGTAACGTTAACATTTTTCGGATGCTTATGTAACCTTAATAAACCTGTGTTAATGTGTACAGCCGTGTCCTGAAGCAAATACTGAGAACACTGAGGCCTGGGGTGGATTCAGCTCCCCCAGGCTGAGGTTCGGCTGGCGGCAGCCTTGTGCAGACCCTCCAAGGGGCTGTGGTCTTTGTGTCCACACTGTTTTATGTACTAATGGGCTTTGTCTAACTGGCTGCTGATCATGGTCCACCTGCTATCTCAGTGGTCTGCATTTTATTGTTGTGTATCTGTGTTTATATACATACAGGTATACCTGAGTGTCTGCTTCTGGCACTTTTGGTGTAAGTAAAAGTCCAATCTTATGAAGTAAATGACAGTTAACATATTTGACATGTTTTAATTTCAGTTTATCGATGGTCGACTGGCAAAACTAAATGCAGGAAAGGGTTTCTCTGATGCATTTGAAGAAGAGATCACTTCCGGTGGCTTTTGTGGAGGTAAAGACGAGTTCCAGTGTGGCTCTCCATTTTCTGAATAACAATTACCTATGGTGTTTGCACTTGTGTCACATATGTCTACTTTGTAAACTACCATTTTCTCATAAATATCTGATGCCTTCAGTACATTTGTTCATCTTATAAAGAACTATAGTGTTGACTTACTTTGCCTGATATATTATGCTCGGCCTTCAGATGGTCTCATGAGCTGGCAGTGGTTTGCTTGGATAGTCTCTTAATATGACTGGAAAAAAAAGTCACAGAAATGCAGTTAGTTTGTTCCTCCTGACTAATTTTCTCTGCTAGAGAAATACTAGTGATATCTATCAATACTACTTGAGTAAGAATTAGGGAACTGAGATTGCGGTCCACGTAGTAGCTTTGAACATAATCCAGAGAAACAGGTCTGAGCATGACAACTGCTGCTCCATTTTTAAGAAAGAGTGTCTTTATAGAAGTCCACTTTTTTCTTTTTTGCTTTGCAGGCCCCTGCAGCATTAGGAACAGACTTTTCAGTTTACTGTCCCACGTTCTTACCCTTGTCACGTGATAAGTGCTTACTTAAAGACATGGAAGGAAGCGTCTCATTTTGTATGTGTGACACATATTAGTGACATCCCACTTTATTTAACATAATTAATATAATTGAGCAGTTACATTTGTTTGAAATGTCAGTAATTGAAAAACTGTGTTGTAGTATCTAGGAAATGAATGACTTAGGAATGGGTACTCAGTCCGGGATGATCCAGTACCTAGTCCTGACTCTGCACTTCCTGTGCCTAGTCCTGACTCTGCACTTGATGATCCAGTACCTAGTCCTAACTCTATACTTGATGTTCCAGTACCTAGTCCTAACTATACTTGATGACCCAGTACCTCGTCCTGACTCTATACTTGATGATCCAGTACTTAGTCCTGACTCTGCACTTGATGTTCCGGTACTTAGTCCTGACTCTAGGAGACAGTTTCTCTTGAAACCTTAAGTGTCCTCTTCATTCCTTCAGCCAGTGTTTGCTGAGTGTTTCCTATGTACCAGATGCTGCTCTAGATTTGGGACGAACTAAGTGAACACTCCCCAGTGTGTTCATTTGCACGGGGTGGTGATAGTGCTTCCCCCCACTTAGTTATCTATAGGTTAATTCAGGAGGAAGGAGATCTTTAGTCTGTGTAAGTAAATAGTTGCTACAATTGAGAAATAAAAGGCGAAAAGACAAGGAATAATTAGTACTTATCTACAAATCTCCCAAAATTTAACTTTAATCTTAAATAAAATTTCATTTTTCACCACAAAAATACATAAACTGTTGAGATCACTTGTTCACAGGTGATCTGAGTGGCCGTGGGCCTCTCGCTGATGCAAGTAGGGTTGCGTTTCGTGGAACGCTTTCAGCTTGGGGAAAAACTTAGTTTCCTTGACCTAGCAAGTGAGCTGAACGTGCAGTCCTTCAGAAGCCCCTTGCTTTCCTCAGCTCACGGCAGAAAATTTAGCTTCAGTGGAACTTTTGTGTTAAAATAACGCTTTTTTACCTTTCACCTCAGAATATTGTCTGCTCATGGACAAACTGCTGCGGCACCCCCTGAGTATTTACATATGCGATCTCATTATCGTTATGACCCGTGGGGCTGGTGTCCTGTATGGAATTGGGGATGACAGCACATGACAGTAATGGGGTGGGACTAAGGTCCTTCTGTAGTCTTCACCCTTCCGCAGACCTCAGTAACAGAGGAGAGTGTAGGTGGCTTTTATGGTGGGAGAAGGGTCACCAAAGTTTTTCATGAAAGGTCCTACTATTTAAAGAAGAATAGAAGAATATTTATCACCAGTTAGCAGCTGATTTCGAGACTGCTGCACTTGGAGTACAACTTAATGCCAGCCACTTTGTTGTTCTTTCTTAAAATGAAAAAAGGTTTTGAGCACTTCTTTTACTTTTGGGGAGCCAGTAAGGATCCAAAAGGAAAGCATTCATTTCAGTAAGTTTGGGACTCCCCAGTGGCTAGTGGTTAAGAATCTACTTGTAATGCAGGAGACCTGGGTTCGATCCCTGGGTCAGGAAGATTACGCTGGAGAAGAAAATAGCAACTCACTCCAGTATTCTTGCCTGGAGAATCCCATGGACATAAGAGCCTGGCAAGCTACAGTCTATGGGGTCACAAAGAGTCAGACAGGACTGAGCGAGTAAAAATCAACAGCAACATTTCAGTAGATGTAGCAAGAAAGAACATTGAAAAAACTATGCCTGGTGATCGTGTGATTTTCTAATTGTTACATTTTAGGCTAATATCTTAGAGAGACATAGACTTTCATCTTAGAAGAAAATAAAGCAAAATCATTAAGATTTGAATAGATGAATAATCTAATAAAAATTAGCAGTGTTCTTACTAATGAGATATATGTGTATATGAAGTTCCAAAAAATAGTTCCTAGAAGTCAGCTGAAACATTTTTGGCCTGGACTACTTTTGTGAGAAAGAATAGGTCTGAGATACTTACTGAACTGTTCTTCAAAAAGTAAACCGTTGTAGCTTTCTCATTTCTCTCCTAGTTACAATGGAAATGATGATTAATGTTCATGCTTCCTGAATTAGTATGGGCAGAAGCTCTTCTAAGAGCTCTCCAAATATTATCTCACTTAACCCTCCCAGCACCCCAGGAGGGACTTTGAGCATCCTTATTTTACTGAGGGCACCCACCTCGGTAATTTGCCCAAGGTCACATGTGACTGCCTGGCTTCAAAGCTCTTGCTTTAATAACTGTGATATATGCCTTCTTATGATAAGAGATCATTTTAATTAGAAGGCCTTTAGTAAACAAGAGCAGTACTCAGGGCTTCTCTGCTCTGATGGATAAAAGCAAAATTCCTGTCTCTTTTGATTATCCTTTGAAGATTTTATATATATATAAAACCCTCAGGAAGATCAGTATAGGAGAAATCGACAGTCACTGGAGTTGAAGGAATCATTATGTTTCTCTAAGCAAAAATAACCGAGAAACTTTGTCTAAAGCATCTCGTTTCTCCCCACTCCAGGCCAGTAATGTGGCGGCTGATGTATTGCTCTTGTTGCTAATGTGCATGGTCCTGATAGCATGAATAAGAGTATGGTGGAAGCCTGTCTTCACTGCGGCTCTGGCTGAAAACACAGAGCGGGACAGCCCCACACAGAACACGGCCGTTCACGCTGAATCTAGAACTGTGGGTAAGGGCCGTGAACACATGGAGATTTCCCACAACTGTTCTCTGTCTCGGTGAACGGCCCCCAGTCAGAACTGTTTAGGAAATCCGTGTTACTCCTGGTCCCTTTCGTGGGACCCTTGTAGAACACTCCATCTTCTCCTGAGAAGAAAGGGAAGAGAATATCTGGAAATATGTAAAGAGAAGAATGTCATGGGGTTAAAAGGTCACCAGAGAGGCCACAAGTAGGACGAAGGAACCGTTAGATAAACACAAATACCAGTCTGTGAAAAGCAGCTAAGGAATATTGAGTCAAGAAAAAAAAATAAAAGAAAATAAAAGAAAAAGGAATATTGAGTCAAGAACATGTTTATTCCCCCCCCCATAATTTTTAAAAATTGATTTACAATGTTGTGTTCATTTCAGGTGTATAACGTAGTAATCTGTATTTTTATAGATTATACTCCATTTAAAGTTACTATTAGCGAATTCATTGGCAGCCTAGTTAGGACTCTGCCTTTTCACTGCCAGGGTCATGGGCTTCATCCCTAGTTTGGGAACTAAGATCCCACAAGCCTTGCTGCTTTGCCAAAAAAAAAAAAAAAAAAAACACCCCTGGACCCTTCCAGGGCTTCCCTGGTGGTTCACAGTAAAGAATCTGCCTACAACGCAAGGAGTCCAGGTTCGATCCCAGGTTTGGGAAGATCCCCTGGAGAAAGGAATGGTAACCACTCCATTATTCTCGCCTGGAGAATTCCATGAAGAGGGGAGCCTGACGAGCTACAGTCCAGAGGCTCTTTGGGGTGACAAAGAGTCAGACATGACTTAGCAACCAATGCTTTCACACTTTCAAAGTTATTGTAAGATATTGGCTGTACATTATACTGCATTTTGTTTTATACCTAATAGTTTGGACCTCTATTTTTTTCCATTTATTTTAAAATAAATGGAAAAAAATAGACATTAAAAATCCACCCCTTGTTTTCTAAACTTTAAAAGGTGAAGTCGCTCAGTCGTGTCCGACTCTTTGCGACCCCGTGGACTGTAACCTACTAGGCTGCTCAGTCCATGGGATTCTCCAGGCAAGAATACTGGAGTGGTTTGCCATTTCCTTCTCCAGAGGATCTTCCCAACCCAGGGATCGAACCCAGGTCTCCCACATTGGAGGCAGATGCTTTAGCCTTTGAGCCATTTTCAGGTTGATTTTATATGGAGTGTGTGGTTACTCTCCCCATCAATAGTTTTGTTTCTTCATTAGTTCCCCAGCAGCGTCTGGTCAGTCTTGAGTGTATTTAATCCTCTTTCTTTCTTTACTGACTGGCAACCAAAGGAATCTGAAGGGGTGGTAGTAATCATTAGTTTCAGTGGCGTTTTTCTGGCCTCACTGAACAGTTTAGACCAATTTACATTTTTTGATAAGTAACAACAGATTAATGGAATTTAAGCAAATATATTTGAAAAGAAGACTTCGCACAAGTGAGAAACCAAGATATTTTGTCCTTGAATGTGAGAAAATCACTTGTTTGATTAACAAGAACAATGTTAAGAATTTCCTCAATAATGCTTACTATTTCCACAATCCGGTTACTTTAAAAGAAAGACTGAGGTTGTGTGTGTGTGTGTGTGTGTGTGTGTTTCCCGGCATTCAGATATATTTTTTGAGAAGAAAATTAGCCTTTTAAAACACACATTATCAAAGAATAGTGTGCTTGTCTCATAAATTTTATGGAAATAGGTGTCTTCAGTCTTAAAAGCACTAGAATTAAGAGAGACCGTTAGCCTTTTAAAATATTTTTTGACAGGAATCCACCTAAGTTGTACCACCTGTTTTTCTGTTACCTTAAGCTGTGTATTTAGGGGCTTCTGTCTGCCCCGAACCCCGCGACCGCACGTTGTTCTGCGTGGTTCTCGCTCTCAGCCGCTTCTCCTCAGGGCGGCCGCCCCTGCCCTGTAAGTGCAGCCTCTCCTGAGGTGACGTGAGGAGAGCTCTGGACGGTTCACCGTTGCTTTACTTAGCAGTCCTGAGAGCTGCAGGACTGAAGGAGCGCTGATACTAGGATTCCTCCTCCGTTGCCGCCTCTGTGAACGTGGGCAGTATCCCCTCAGAGCCCGTGTCCCGTCAGGCGGGTCGCGGCCCGGGACGGACGGCGGGGTCGCCGCCGCGCGCTGGGGTCGCGCCTGCGTCCCGCGCTCGGTCCCGGGGGGGGCGGGGCAGGCCTGAGCCCGACCCGCCGGCCGCGCAGCCCCGCCCTCTCCTCCGAGTCTGAGAACCAGTGGAAGAGGCCTAAGGTAGATGCAAACGTGTAAGAGCCTGTGAGGAGCTGAGGAGGAGCGCCTTCGCTTCCTCACGACCGTCACTCCAGACACTGACCTTCTGTGACCGCCCTGAAGTTTCATGATAGTTACTTTCTTTGTGGTTCAGAGTTTAAAAATATGTTTTCTGGAGTGACACGTGTTCCAGGGTGCTAAAGAGTTATCACAGAGTATTGGTGTTTTTCTTTTCATTTTCTTAAATTCATTTTGGGAAATGAAATAAAACGCTTTCTAGAATACCATGAATAACAACCAAATTATAAATACGTGATTTCTACACAACCATTTTTAGCAGAGAAGTAAAAAGTGTATGAACTGATGAAAACTTTGAATAGAGAGGTAAACCTGTATGAATAATCTGGATAAAGACACAATGTTTATTTTATGTTGTTGATAGAATCTCCTTGAGATATAAATGAATAGAATAACTGGGATTTTTTTCATCATTTTACAAGAGAAAGCTTAAAATTTTTTCCATCAGGCCATATACCATCTGAAACTCATGCCCTCTAACACTGCAGGTTGTTTTTATATGGTCTATTTTAGATAGATGCATTTTGCTATAATCATTTCACAAGGTTAGGAAAGTATTACTTCCCCCATATTTATTCTCCCAGGAAAGATGCAGTGCAGTGCTGTGCCTTTTCTGGAAGAAGAGAGTCAGAGATATTTTTCAGAATAAGAGTTGTTTCTTGATATTTCTTTGAAATTAGGAAGAAATGTTAAGTTCAAGAGTGAATCCAGAGCTGGACGTTTTTGGCCCAATGCCGGTTAGGGATGCAGAGATGTCTGCTGGGAAGGTACTCGGCCTAAGGACCCTCTGCCTCTGTGTTCTAACAGCGGGGTGACATGTTTGTTAAGCCACAACCACACACAGAACAGTCTGCTTCGGGCTCCTTGGTACCGGGCAGTCAGTCTGAGTAGCCTTTGGGACTTTGTTTTTTCTTGTGGGAATATTTAAGGTTTAAACAACCAGGAAGGTAGAGGAAATCTGGCTGAAGTCAGTTGATATAAACATTACTTTAGACTAGTTGTGTGGCCTTTTTTTGCCTTCTTATATCATCTTATTGATTAATTAGCATATTTGGAGCTACATATATATGATTGCTGGTTTTACTGGACTGGTCATGCCTGCATTTGAACTTTCTAATAGCCGTGGGGAGCTACTGCCATAGCTCCCTGGGGTAGTGCCTTTCAGTTTGGATTTACAACTAGAGAGTATTTTCAGAACGTTCTACAGGTTAATTGCAATAAAGTAAAATTTGCTATCAGTTAATACCGACGTCTAACAATCATAGAAGAATCTTTTTTGTCTTCAAGATTCTTTACATTTGTAAATTTCCTTCTGATTTTTCCCTTTCCTTATGTACTTTAAATATTGTTTTAAGATAACCCTAATTGTGTAAAAGAGCCAAGTTTTTACAAAACGCCATAGACATAAATACTGAAAAATCAGTTTGAAAGACGTAGGAATTTTGGATTTCAAAAGGTTATTTTTTTCCCCTCTGAAAGTAGTATTACAATGAAAGGATACTTTAACATATTATCTTCTTATGTGAGTAAAGAAAAAGTATCTGTTCTTAAAAATGCTTGTTACTATGTTCCTAAGAATTAGAGCATTTATTATTAATATTTCTTGCAATGAATTGCTTCTTTTACAACATTGCAGATAAATAAAATTTGCCTGCTAAAACCTTGGAAATACTAGTTCTTGGTGAATTTTGGTTTATGGATTTATTTTTGATCAGATATTCCTGACATCTTATTTTGATGTATTCCAGGGAACTCGAAGTCATATCAGCAATGGGTGCATACAGTCAAGGTAAAAATAAACCTTCACAGTTTCTTTTTTTTTTTTTCACTTTAACAATATGGAAAAATGTTCAGTTCAGGTCTACTGTTTATATCTATGCTGTTTATGGGCAATATTTTAAATGTTTCTATATTTCCTCACACTTTAAACATTTTTATGCTTATAGTTTGTTGCTATTTATAAAGAAAATTTTTCAATGGAAAGCTTTTGTCTTTCTATTTTTCAAGATGAATGGCTTGATTTGAAAATCGTGATTTTGCTGTCACCTTATAATATATTCCAGAAGATGGAGTTAGATGGAGTGGTAGGGCTTGATGGGAATTTTATCATTTCTGGTAATGTGCTTTTGTTAACGTGAAGTTTATAAAACATAACTCTCTTGCGCAGATTGAGACTTTATTGCCAACACGAAAACATTTGAGAAACAGTTGATTATATTTCTTTTCTATTAAGCTTTATATACGTATATGTATGTGTATATATATATATACACACACACACACACACACACATACTGGTCACATTGCCTATGCCTGCCTAAACCACAAAGATGAAAGGATTGTGTTCCATCAGTTAAAAGAATAGAGGGGAATGTTTACATTTTGTCTGGAGTTAACTATAGCATATATAAAAGCTTGAAAACATTTAACATGACAAAAGCTCTTAATTCTATATTATCGATAATGCTTTGTTTTCAGGACAGTGGGGCTCCAAATTTTTAGGAACATGTTTCTGTTTTTCCTTTGCAGAAAGGAGGTGCACTGTTCAACACAGCAATGACCAAAGCAAGCCCTGCTGTACGAACAGCGTACAAATTTGTAAGTTCTCTTTTCATGTTTAAGAATTCTGTTGATAAAATTTTATAACATTTTCTTAGATGATACACACTTAAATCTAGAATATTTTCTGGTTCCCTTTAAATAAATTAAGAGTTAATATTGACCAAAGCAAACTCAATTATTAAAATTGTATCATTGTCTAGGCAGAGCGTTTCTTTCAGATAATTTAAAAATGCTTCTTTTATTTCAAAGCTATCAGCAAAAATGTGCCCTCGGATTGAAACAGTCCACAATGAAGTGACAATTTAAAAGATTTGATTCTTTTATTTAACAACGTACTTTAAATTCTCATTGTGTACTTGAGGCTTAACTAGAAAATTTTTTTTTTTTAATATGACAAATTCTCTTGCCTCAAAGGTCTTTTGACTTTCCAAAGTTAAAACTCCCCATTGATACCCCATGGCTTATAGTAAAATAATAACAACACCAGGAGCTACCACAGCAAGTAAATAATAATAAATAATGAACAAAATGGAAGTCTCTCTGCTCTGATCGCTGAGACCCTTCAGACCTGGCCCCTCCCATCCTGGCTCATTTCCCTGAAGCCCCCAGCCCTGGTGTCTACAGGTCTGAGATCCTTCTCGTTCACGTGTGCAGGACGTTCTCTGCTGTGTCTTCATCCTTCATAATCCGTCCCTGCTGCCCGGGATGTCCTCTCCTTGGCTTCTGTCCACCTACTACGTCATCCTACAGGTTTATTTTGGATTAGGTTCCTCAGCTCCCCCACAAGGCTTCTCTGCCTTCTCTGCTTCCACGGGGCCTGTGGGCCTCCCTCTGTTTTCGGCCCTTGTGTCTGTGCCTCTGTCTCTGTAGGAGATTCTTAGGAGCTGATTGGGATTCAGGAACACTTGCTTTGCGACCCCATGGACTGCAGCCCGCCAGACTCCTCTGTCCATGGGATTTCCCAGGCAAGAATGCTGGAGTGGGTTGCCATTTCCTTCTCCAGGGGATCTTCCCAACTCAGGAATCAAACCTGGGTCTCCTGCATCACTGCAGGAATTTCTTCAAGTCCAAACGTTTGCCCAAAAATAACCCGCTGCTGTGACATGCTTTCTCTTTTCCTTCCCCATTTGTTAGGCCAGGCTATGGCTAGGCGATGGCCCTCTGGTGGTCTCTGGTGTTTTAAATAGCCTCGGAGACAGAGCGGGCTAACTGCTAGCCTTAGGATGATCCCTGGTGAGCAGAGACTGATGCTGTCCCCACCTCATTCAGGTGTAACAGTGGGCAGAATGGGTCCCTGAAAACAGAGTTTTAGATGATAGGTTCTTCTTTTTCTGTGTAACATGACAAGTAGTAATTTTCATTCAGTGGGATCTCGCACACGTATCCCTTAAACTTGACGGAACTACGCTGAGCAGACACCGGTGTTGTTTTCCAGGCCAAGAACCATGCAAAGCAGGGGATAAAGGAGGTGAAGAGCAAGCTCAGACACAAGGTGCGTCCAGCGTGGCCCATTCCACCTCAGCTCCTGGGTTAGTGTGGAGCTCATCCTGCACAAATCACACGGGGTTTATGTTTTTAATGACTTTTGAAATGTGCTTGGCCCTTTGTTCGAGGATGCATTTTTCATAACAAGCCCCGTGGCAGCTATCTGCCATTCTATACACACCCCTGAACAATCTCTTTACTGCTTGCATATTTTATCAGAGAGGTGCGGAGAGCTTCAAAGGTGCTTTAACTGGATGTATGTCTTCATAAAGTTGATTGCCTTGATATCAAAATTGAAATTCTTGCTTCAAGCTGAGACTTTAAAAAAAAAAAAAAGATGATCTCTGGTGCAGAATTAAGGCAGGAATGGCATCATTTGGCTTTACTGGATCTTTCCAAAAGTAGCTACTTTAAATTGAAGCATGTTCTTAATTTACAAAGGAGGTGTATTTGAATCTGTGAATGTCACATATATGTGAATAGGTATAGGTATGTATATATGTGTTTGAATTGATTACATATTATATTTTTGAAGATTTTATCAGCTGTTATGTTTTGAATTTCTGCCTCTGGAGAGAAGAAACTATTTAAAACTTTCATTGTATTAATGGAGCGTGAATGGGTTCATATAAACTTTATTCAAATTGTTCAAAAAAGTCAGAGATTATTTTGGAGGTTTTCAATTCATAATATATAAAAATGCATTTTCTTCCTAAATAGCTTTTTTTAAACTTAACACTCCAAGTGTTAATTTTGTTATTTGCATCTGTATCAGATACTGTCTGTTAATTGAAAAACCTTAGTAATGAAATGAGTACTTTAGAATAACCACATGTGTATCTCTTCGGGTGTAGGAAAGCGAGGACGACTATGGGACTTGTTCCAGTTCCGTGCAATACATGCCCGTTTACACGTTACACAGCGAGAGCGGAGCAAGCCTAGCCAGGCGCAAGCTTTCCCAGGTGAGAGTATCTACTAACCTCCGGGCTCCCACAGTCTGATATTATGTTAATTTCAGTGATTTCTTCAGGAGCAATTTTGGACCCACTGATGTTTTATTTTTATCATATGGTAAGAAATTCTGTGATGATGGTCAGTATGAGTAGGCAGAGTCTGGGCAGGTGCAAGGGGCCTGCAAGCCCAGCGTCCAGGTACCAGTCTGCCTGCCCGTCACTGGGTCGTGGCCTCATGGTGAGTGCGGGGGACAGGGCCACGTGTGGTTGCCCAGGATGAGGGGCAGCTTAATGATGGCTTCCTTCACTACAAAGTAAGGTGAAGCTCACACATGGGGATTTGACCGCTAGAGTGTTCTGTAGAAATTAGAACATGGAATAGTGTATGTCTGTCTTTTTCCAAAGTTAGATGTTTTGTTTGCTGTAAGTAGTTTAAAGCTTCTGCTTCCACCAAATGCTACTTCACGTACAGTCCTAAAGTAGGAGTGTGTCTGGGATCAGAGCCGTGTGTGTGTGTGTCTCTGATTTTGCACCATAAGTGAGCTTCTATAGGATTTTAAGAAGCAAAAATTGCACACACCACATCATACTTTAAGTGGTCTTAGAAAACTGCCTTTTGAAAGGAGTTTGCGAGTAGATTAAAGTTAAGAAACCATTGAACTTGAAGCAGCTGCAGAGCTTCATTTATCACAGCCACCAGTTTAGACATGAGGAAGCTGATCGCTGAATGGTCACGTCGCTTGCCCGGTGTCTTGTAATGAGTGGCCAGGCGGGATGGGCACCCACCTCCGCGTGCAGGTGGCTTCCCTCGCTCCCCAGACTCAGTGCAGTGCTTCCTGCGTCTTCAGGAACGGGGCAGGGCCGCAAGGCTGTGCTCTAGAACCTCAACCTTTGTAAAGAAGACCCGTTCGTTCAGTCATTCAACAGCTATTATGTACCAGGTACTTTTCTAGGTATTTTGGAAAAACTTAAAAGTTCTCTGCTTTAAGGGGCTGTTTTTACAACATACAAAATGCCTTCTCTATGATTTATCTATTTGTTAAGCTTACATTTTCATATGTTAGTATGGCTCAATTGCAGTGTATTGGCAGTGAATGCTAGTTCTATGACCTGAAACAAGCCTTTCAATGAAATAATTATCTCACAAGATTAACAGCCTTTTCTGGCTCTCCCTGTTAACTGGAATACATTTATAAACTTGTAAATTAATGATGGGTTTGCAATCAGTTTCTTAATTCTTCTCCCATCATTAGAATGTTCACTTCCCGTTTGCTGTTCTCAAACTTTGATAGCTTAAAAACTTAACCAAAATGTTTACTGCTTTAATGTTGGAGTACTTAGATCATATGTATATATATGTATGTGTCTGTGTGTGTGTGTATGTATATAAAACATGATAAATGGATTTTTGAATTCTTCTTTGATTTCTTTAGTGATCCGTTGGTTGTTTAGTAGCATATTGTTTAGCCTCCAGATGTTTGTGATTTTTATAGCTTTTTCCTGTAATTTATTTTTAATCTCACAGTGTTGTGATCAGAGTTCAGTCTTCTTAACTTTTCCAAGGCCTGCCTTGTGGCCCAGCACATGGTCAGTCACAGAGAACATTGGATCTGCACTTGGGAAGAATGTGCTGTTGGATGGAATGCTTTTATTTATACTTTAGACGCCCTGGTCTAATGGGTCATTTAAGGTTGATCTTCTGCCTGGATGTTCTGCCCACTGATGAATAGGCTGCTACAGTTCCCTGCTCTTACTGTGTTACTATCGGTTTCTCCCTTTATGGCTGTTACTGTTTTCTTTATATATTGAGGTGCTCCTGTGTTGGGGGCATATATATTTACAATTGTTTTATCTCCTTCTTGAATTGATCCCTTGATCATTATGTAGTGTCTTTTTTTTTTTTTTTTTTGAACCTTACAACAGTCTTTATTTTAAAGTCTGTTTTGTCTGCTATGAGAATGGCTACTACAGCTTTCTTTTGATTTCCATTTGCATGGAATACCTTCTTCCATCTCCTCTCTTTCAGTCTATACATGTCCCTAGGTCTGAGGTGAGTCTCTTGTAGACTGCATATATACAGGTCTTGTGTTTGTATGCGTTCAGCCAGTCCGTGTCTTTTGGTTGGATGATTTGGTCTGTTTACAGTTAAGGTAATTATTGATATGTGTCTCCCAATTGCCATTAAGCATTTCAGGTTAGTTTTTGTAGGTCTTTTTCCTTCTCTTCCTCTTTTGTTCTCTTCTCCTGTGGCTTGATGACCATCTTGGGTGTTGTGTTTGGGTTGCTTTTACTTTGTGTGTGTGTATCTACTGTAATTTTGAGGTTTGTTGTTCCTGTGAGGTGTTGATACGGCAGTCTGTATATGTACAAGGTTGTTTTAAGTTGCTGGTTTTTACCAGCCTAGAGCTCTTTAGCATTTGTTGCAGAGTTGGTTTTGATGGTGCTGGATTCTCTTACCTTTGGCTTGTCTGTGAAGCTTTGATTTCTCCATCATCTCTGAATGAGAGCCTGGCTGGGTAGAGTATTCTTGATTGTAGGTTCTTCCCTTTCATCAGTTTAAATATATCGTGCCACTCCCTTCTGGCCTGCAGAGTTTCTCCTGAAAAATCAGCTGATAACCTTATGGGAGTTCCTTTATATATTATTTGTTGTTTTTCCCTTGTTGCTTTCAATATTTTTTTGTCTTTCATTTTTGTAACTTTGATTACTGTGTGTCTTGGCATGTTCGTTGGATTTATCCTACCCGGGACTATATGTGCTTCCTGGACTTTGTTGTGAAAAAAATATGGGAATCTTTGTTAACTGTAGGATGCTTTAAGATAAAAAGAAAACACTTAAATTGGAGGGATGCCTATCTTAAATAACAGTTTTAAATTAATAAAATTATCTTTAGCTTCTCATATCTAATTTTTAAAATCTTTGTTTTCCTTTAACATGGCATATTTTTATGATAATTTAATTAGAAATGTGACTGATTTCTGTTTTTGTTTTCTTTGAATTCCTAGAGACACAGTTTCTGATAGAGAAAATTATATTAAGTTATAGAAAACTTTACAGGACAACAGGTTATATTCACTGTATACTTACCTTGAATAGTCATGGCTTTTATCATAGTATCATTAGTACAGTTTTCTGCATTCATTAATTGGCATTTTATGGTTTTCAGGTAAACATGACATGACATGACTTTAACAAGAATTAAAAGAAGTGGGGCTTGTGTTTTTAAGAATTACAGTTTTATTTTCCTTCTTGGTATATAAGAATTTATTAAGCCAGCATATTTAGATTTACTGTGCAGATGCTGATAATGTTTGAAAACTATCTTTACTTTATGGGGGATAAATATGAGTTTCAGGTAATGTGTGCAGCCACTGTATATGTATGTATCTGTCCTGTTTTATAAGTAGACACATGTCTCTCTGTATATGTGTTTTCACAGCTAAATTTTTTGAGTTTATATTTCTAACCACTTGCAGCCCAGTCTTTATTATACTTTCACCTTTTGATTGTATTTTTCTATAATTGAAATTTGCTTGTTTAATTTTAGATTCACACACTAACAAAAGAGGTAAATTCTGAGCCCTCTGGCAGTTTTTTTCCTGGTTACTTTCCACCCTTCCTGTTTCTTCCCCACAGCTGAGTGCATGTTTTCTTGCAGCACTGATTTCACATCTCTGAGCTGATAGTTAACTGTGCTCTGAAATGACAGCCAGCTTGTGGTCAGCAGCTTATTTATGAAAGCAGACCGTGGCACACTCTAGTTGAAACTGTCTTCCAGTCCCAGTCTGAATTCTCTCTCTAATCTCATAGCGTTAGGAAACACACACGACCACACGTGGAGTAAGACAGCAGCAGGGCGTGAAGCATGAGGATCTCCCTGTTCCTCAGGACAGCCAAGTGCAGGAGTATGCAGGCCCCGGGCAGGATTCGAACGAGAGGCCTGCAAGAGCAGTCTCTGTTTCCCTCTCCCCCGGTCTGTGCTTGGCACATTGGATCACCGTGCCTTCTGTACATCAGCTTTCTCAGCTTCTCTGCCCTGTCACTGAGCTTGCAAGCCTTCAGTTCACACAACTACTGGAAATGGACCACAGTTCCCAAGTCCACGTTCTTGTTGAAGAACATAATCAGGCGCACAAAGACAGGCCTTAGTCTTTGGCTCCGTCTCACCGTTGAGGGATGGGATGGGGGTAGACCATGTTACCAGGGGTGCTGGGAGGGTGTCTGTGAACGGAGAAGGGGTGTTAAGGATTGTGACAGTATCTCAAGGGATTTTTGCTATTTCTAATTGCTTTATAATGCTATTTTCCAAAAAGTCATCTTTGCAAAGAAAGAAAAAAGACCATCTATATTTTGGGGTTGTTAGAGGCTGGATCTTTGTCCCACAGACCTGAAGCTTGGTTAAGGTAAAGGCCAGCCTATCTGATGGGCTGCCGTGGCCTCCACTCTCCCAGGAGATGGGCCACACACACAAATAGAAGGACCTGAGAGCACAGTATTTGCATTTGGGCGCAGACATCCAGAGGGGGCCGCACCGTCTGCTGCCTTCTCTTTGTGGTCTGATACTGCAGACGCTTCCTCAGTTCACTTCTTGGAGATAATCCAGCTTCACTGATGTAATCAAAATATGATGCGGTATCTTGCGGAGGAGGCAGGAAGCTGACGCTAGAATCGTGTGTGTGTGTTACTCTGTGATGATTCCCAAATCCTCACGGCTCTCACTCTGGCCCTTCAAGTTGTGACATTTGGGTCTGAGAACATTAAGACTCTCAGTTAAATACAGAAGCAATTCTGGGAATGGTTAAATGTGTTTAAAAAAAGAATCTAGATATAAGTAAATATGTGAGAGAGACTAACGTTCATCTCATTTATATTCTACCTATTTCCAACAGCAAATTAATATCTTACAAAGAATTGTGGAATAAAGAATTAAAATTCACTTAGATAAGATTCACTGCAGTGACAAAGTGTAGTAAGGAGCTAAGCCCCCTTCCTATGCTTAGCCTCTGACATGAACAACAGAAAAAAACCCACAGCTCCCGTGATTCATAGCACACGCAGGTTTAGAAAGCCTTCGAGCAGGCTCATGCCATTTGGGGACCTGGGACCGGATGCTCACAGTGGAGAGGGCGCACCCAGGGGAGACGGGCATCCCCGTTTGGAGAGACAGGGTCCTGTGCAGCCTCGTGATGGGCGGGGCTCAGGCTCGTCAGAGCCTCCTTCAGAGACACCCCCTCCCCCCACCTCCAGCTTCCTGGCTGTTGCCTGGGCTTTCACGTGAGAGTTGAACTGCTTAAAGACACGGAAAAGCTGCAAGCAGAAACAGCCCTGTTGCAGAATTCACTCTCGCCTCGCTCCTGTGCACCTCTCTCTCCTGTTAGTCCTGGCATATGCCCAGGCAGCCTCTTCCATTTGAGTGCTCACATGACCAGGTTCTCTACAGACTGGCTGGGTCGTACATTCAGGAACCTGAAAGCGAGATTCTCCAGAGACCTGTGGGATTTGGTGGTCCAGATAATTTTGATGTTTTTACTACTGTTTCTTAAACCTGAGTTGTTACAGTGTTGAAGTGATATTGAAGTGTGCTCGAGCAGCCTTGGCAACCAGGAGGAGCAGGGACAGTTCCTTGGTTAGCAGAATGTGTCTGTGTTTGTATGTACGACAGGATTGGTTTAAAACTCCCAACAATCCAAGCGAGAGGGAGAACTTTTTTTTCACCCATGATTTTTCAGATTTAGAAACTGGGAGCAGAGAGGTTAAGAAATGTGCCCAAAGTTCTACAGTATTAGATAGCAGAGTGGCTGTTGTTCAGTCGCTGTCTCGTCTGACTCTTTGCGACCTCATGGCCTGCAGCACGCCAGGCTGCCCTGTCCTTCACTAGCTCCCAGAGTTTGCACAGACTCGTGTCCATTGAGTCGGTGATGCCATCCAAACATCTTGTCCTCTGGATGGAAAAGCAGATGGACTGGTTGTGGAGCATGGTCCCTGGCCACGACTCTCCTGCCTTTGCATGGAGAGGGCGCTCGCAGAGGAGCTGTTATTGACAGGGGCATGGACCTTACAGCCAGAAAGACTTGACTTTGAGAAAGGTACTGCCACGTAGCTTGGAGCCAGACAGAGCTCTGCAACTCCATGGACTGTGGTCCACCAGGCTCCTCTGTCCATGGGATTATCCTGGCAAGAACAATGGAGTGGGTTGCCATTTCCTCCTCCAGGGGATCTTCTTCACCCAGGGATCCAACCCATGTCTCTTGCATCTCCTAATTTAGCGGGCGGATTCTTTCACCACTGCACCACCTGGGAAGCCCCTGGCCTTAGTTTCTGCATTTGTGAAACGATAGTGATGACACATGCTATCTTGCTAGGATGCTGCGGCCGTCATAGAGATGTGTATAGAGTATCTGCCACACGAGAGGCACTGAGCAATCGGCAGCTGTCCGTTCGGACACAGACATGCTTGTTGAGCTTCAGGTCTTCTGTAGCAGTGGTACATCTGACTCCCCTCTTTCTCGGTTACTCCCAGAGTCACTAACAATCCTTCAGTCACTGTGGACCCTAAGGTTATCTGTCTTCATCCTAACTAGAGATGCCCTTAGATCCAAGTTCATGATTTGGAAAAAAATACACAGCTTTTTACTTATTTATTTATTTTAACCAAGAAATCTCTTGGCTCGTAAGTTCCTAAGGCATTAAGTGTCATTGTATTGTCAGATTATCAATACAAAGAACATGAACTTGACTCATCCACTCCTCGTCTCTTTGCTTATCCTCTTGAGAAGTCAGTCTCGACTATATGAAGAACCTCCTGTTTCCAGTTTTCCAGCCAGACTTGTGTAACTGCAACACTTTATCTTCATCCATTTTTCAGAGAGGAAAATGAGATTTTGGTCGTTTAAATTCTAAGAATGTATTTTAAAGTAAAAAAGCAAAATTTATAATCTATGTGCTGGAGAAAAGAGCAGAAACTAAAATGTGTATTGTTTAAAGCTTCTGTTACTTAGCTTAATTTTGAAAAGGATTGTGAGTCTGTATCTACTCCCAGCAAACAGTAATTTGTGTGTTGGTCTGCTAATTAGTAGGGTTATTTCCCGTTTTGTTGATGAGGCTTAAATAAATGTCAAGGGTACAGCCATGGAGCTCTCCCAATTAGGCTTCCTGTTGGTGAAAGCCAGCCCTCTTCCCTTTTGTGTGCAGATGACAGTTCGGGCAGCAGCCCCAGCCTAACAGGGCTCCAGGGAGAGCCTCCTCCTCTGGTTTTACTGAGAACAGGCCCAGTCGTGTCCAGGGAGAATGCGGCCACAGTCACGGCCGGAGCCGCACTGTTCTCGACTGCAGCCCCACCTCCTTTCATCCGCTTCATTTAAGAACAAAACACTGCAGACTTACTGAACAATGTCTCATCTACAATACATTTTAAAGTGCTGGCCTGTAAAAATGCATTGGAATTTTCTAAGAATGAGAAATTAAGTCATATGCAAAATTTATATGAACCTAAGATACTGTTCCATGTTTAATAATATTAGCCATTTTTAACTTCTCCAATCACTGTAATGTGTGTTGTCTGTGTGTCTCACAGGTGTGTACACACATACTAGCCTAGTGAACAGTGAGCAGGAGTGTCGCTGTATGTCGTGTCAACCTTAACAGATGGATGGCCCTCAGCAAGCAAAACCAGCACAGTAAAATCAAGGGAAAGTGGAGGGCTGAGGCTTTCTGTTGTTCAGCCCCATTAAACCCTGGCACATATATCACTCTTAACTATTTCATGTCTGGGCCGAGTGGCAGTCCCCTCAGGTTTATTTCCAGCCTGTCTAGTTAATTACATAAGAGCTGCATGAGGAAACATGAATGGAAGGCTATTTTTGCATTTGTGCTGTAAGCTGTGTGACTATGGACAAATACCCACACTTGGAATGCAGTCAAGACTTAAACCCAAACACAGTGTTTACAGATACACTCAACAGTCATAATTCCTCCTAATAGGACCAGCTACTATTAAATTAGCGGCCACTTTCTCTTTTTTCAAATACATTCACAGACTAGTAGTTGAAGATAGGAAAAGTTCTTTTGAGTGCAGAAATAAGGAAGATGTTTATGCCATAATATACCGTCTATATGATTTTCCGTTTTTTTGCCCATTACATAAAGGTGATAACGTACACTTCAAATGCAATTGCTGTCTTTTTAAGTCTTTATGTTTTTATTGGTTTGTAAATCTTCCTAGTAGATTTGGAATACAGTGCAGCACCAGTGAGCCCATCTTATAATTGATGAGTGATGTAACCTTATCTTTAAAGAACGTGCTTAGAAGTTACATATGGCTTTCTGGCCTGTGGAGACTTGCAGGTAAGGCATTTCAAAGACACATTTCAGTTGAATGGGAATTTAAATCCCCATGTGTAAGCATGTTTTAAATATGAGCAGTCAGGGGTTTACATTTTATACAGAGTAAAATCTCAATGTGTTAAAATCCTGGCAATGAAATCGTTTCTGTGAAATTAACAGGAAAAAATAAAAACTTAGATTCTCTTGCTTATTAGTTCCTAAGCTTAATGAATGGTGGGATATCCACACTAGTAGGGTGTAGCTTATAGTGTGTTTATGACACACTTTTCATCATTGAAATTCAGTAGAACCCGGGGATAAAATCAGTGTAATTAAGGACAGTGTCTCTTGCTTAGGTGACATAATAGATTTCAGAAAATGACACACTTGTTGGGATCTTTCAAAAATACAGTCCATTGAATAGCTTTGCTCTATCAGTTAAGAAAGAAATGGCAGAGTCACTGGTTTAGAAGGAAGTAGCCTTATGCTTCTTCTGGGTAAGAAAAAAGAGATTGTAAATCACAATGAGAAGAATAATTGTGACTTCAGGGGAAGGGGGAGGAACTAGGTTGTGAAGGAGGAGGGCCAGATATTTGGAAAAAATACTTAATATAAATCTTACAAAGAAATAAAAATACGTTTAACCAAATCATGTTAAGCCAGAAAAACCATTAATTTTTTGTTTTTAGCACTCTGTTTACTTTGGTTCAGTACTGAGAATTGTGTTACTGTGATTAAGGTAAAATGTTGAATTAAAGTGATCAGAAAGGATTAGAGAAGTATTAAAGTCTGAGAGTTTCAAATGATAAAATATTTTTTAAAAATAGCTTAAGTGTGTTTCTACTAAAAGATGCCCATAAGAAGTACTGCCTGCATGAATCATGGCTTAGCAGTCTTTGTCCAAAAGTTATTCTTTCACATAGCATCTGTTTGGTCTAGTTTATAGTAATGCCACTCATCTATAAAATTGATCTTTTAAGTTCAGTTTGAAAATTTGCGTACCCTATTGTTGATTTAAATGAAGTTATTTTTCTCTGTTTTCTGTTGAAATAATATTAATTTTGAACATATCAAATTTGTTTACAGTTAACGTCTGTGCCCCCACCCTCACCCCCAAAACCTCAGTATGGGTGACAAGGGTGCCCTCTAGTGAGTTCATGTAGTATTTTCTTTCCTTGAAGAAGGTAGTTGCACAGACAGGTTTATAAGATTCGCCCCTCTCTTTTGGAGACACAATCGAATACACATTTGAAAATTTTATATTGTCATAAAATTGTTCAAGAACGTTATCATTTCAAAGAAATAATTCAAAACCAACTCCTCCTTTCACCAACTGGCCAGGACTTCGTTTCTAAAAGGAACAATACCTAGTATATTATAAAGACCTAGGTGACAATGTTCCCTGTATTCTATGAGATCGTTTTAGGTTGAAATGTACCTTTTTAATGTCATAATTTTACTCTTCAGATTTATTGCCAAAATTGGCTGTGTCACTTATCACAAAGTCTTGAGACAAAAACACATAAATTTATCTTGAGCTTAAATCTTAAATTTAAATTGAGCTTCCCTCGTGGCTCAGGTGGTAAACAATCTACCTGCCAATGCAAGAGACGTGGGTTTGATCCCTGGGTCAGGAAGATCCCCTGGAGAAGAAAGTGAAATCCCATTCCAGTATTCCTGCCTAGAGAAGTCCATGGACAGAGGCTCCTGGAGGGCTACAGTCCATAGGGTCACAAAGAGTTGAACACCGCTGAGAGACTAACATTTTCACTTTCAGGACCGTTCTAGAATGCACATCCGTAATCACACCACAGAGATCTCTCTGTTCTGTTTAACACTTTTCTTGTGAATCTTTAATTATTTTTAGGGGTTCTGGTGAAAATGACGACAGCTCTCTATTCCAAATTTTATAGACAGATTCTTATTTTTTTCCTAGGCATCTTGCGATACAGAAATGGTGGTTGTCTTCCCGTTTTGTGTGTAAGAATCGCTTTTCAGGCTGGTCAGAGATCAGTGTTCGTGTCGATGAAAAGAAAAGCCAGTCTTGTCTTCGTAGGGGTTCCTGCTCTGCCGGTTAGCATCCCCAGGAGAGAGAGACTGTCAAGAGTGGCAACAGACGTGCTGCCTCAGAGTATTACGGGACCTGATATGATTGGAGCTGGATTTATGTCTGTTACACGTGGTTCCATTTCCTGGTGCAGGACATAAAATACTAGCACCTTAGATGAATATCTTAACGAGTCACACAACAGGACCACCTTATCTCAAAGTTCTTCACGGTCTCTCTAGCGCTCAAGTCTAACCCTGGTGATTGCCCGGCGCTCTCATCCCTCTTGGCCTTCGTCAGGCTCTGACATTTGTAAAATCACGCTTTTGAAACCCAGATAGAATTGCAGTTTCTGTTCAGAGTCTTGCCGCCCTCAATACTGAAGCCGTTTGGTGACTCCACACACACACACACACACACACACACACACACACATCTATACTTCTTATGTATGGATATGGTGACCTGAAAAATATAGTCCAGCTATAGTTATTTTATAAATTGGATGTTTTATTCCTTCACCATGTACTTTTTACAAACATAGTTTATTAAGGTGGTTGGAAATCAAACGTTTCTGCTAATCAATGCCAACTTTTTAGCTCCTTGTTCCAGCTAGAATCATCATCTTCTCTTGAGACAGTGAAAGGAATCTAATGCTAGGTCATATTGAAAATAGCGTGGACTCGCTGTGTGCCAAGAAACCTTTTTAAATGTGGAGCTATTGAACCCCTGTCAGCAAAAGTGAAATTGCAAATAGTTTGCCATTTATCAAAGGATTATTTATTTATTTACTTATTTATTTAGCTTTGAGAATAATGTTTTAATAGTCTTCTACAACCTCTTGTTTTTACACCAATCAATAATCTTTCAGAATGGAAAAGTTGGAAAAGCTCTCTGAAAATTTGCCTCGTCAAATACTGAAGAAGATAAAAATAATGTATTTTTAAATACTTATAGTGAACAAGTTACTTGGTATTTGAACAGTCCTAAAAAGCTGGTCTAATCGTTCACAGCCATGTTGCATGTGAGCTCAGGACAAGACCCTCTACCCAGTAAGCATGGTGGGGAGAGAGGGTCCTTAGCCGGTGAGGCCATTGGAAAGGTTTTCACGTTCTCTCTGATCGCCCTGGAGAGGCGAATTCTAAAGCACTGGGTTTCTAAAAGATTTTGAGACACTCGTTTGCCAGACTGAACTTCCTAAAGAAAGTCAGAACCACCCGAGGGAACTTGCTGACATCAGTAAAAGGACTTCTGTCCCAGGGTCTGTTCTGAATTGAAATTATTCTGTCTCTGAAATCTAATGTGATGATTTCTTTGGTCTAATTCCAGAGTGGTCCTCAACTTCATAACCATGTTAATTAAAATAAGCGTCCGTGGATGCAGTTAGTGCTGTGGGGTGGGCCAAGTGTGGACAGCACCCTTGTGGAGTGTGTATCACATTCAGTCCACAGAAAGCGACTTGAGTGCCTGCGGCGGCTGGTTTACCGCCTCCACGGCCCTTGGCCACCTGCTTGGCCTGGGTCACTTGCGTCCGCTGACGACCTGTAAATGACCGTCATCGACCCACTCAGACGCTCCTTCACCGGCCTATTTACTCCTCCTGTTCACGCCTTAACATCACCCTCCTCACTGACCAGGAAGACCCCATGTGGGAGTGTCAAGATCTCAAGTTTTGGAGTATTACAGACCTGGACCAGGAAACCAGCCTGGCGTCTCACGTGGCACGAACTTGAGCCACTTTCCTACTCTCTTCTAGCCTCTTAGCCTTAATGTCCGTACAGCATCGAAGCTACTTCTGTTCAGGCCCACACAGATCCCCTGCAGAAATTCCAGTTAGTGCCGTGATGGAACCTGTTCTTACAGCACCTGCTGGCCGCTTGATAAGTGCGAGGGGATGCTGTCCTGGCCCGCCTGCGACTGCAGCGCCGTGTGGGGAGCGGGACTTGGACCCGCTGAGGGACCCCTGCGGCTCTTGGCTCTTCTGCTCGTCTTTAGTTTGTGTTTATCCCTGCCCCGCTTTCCCTTTGTGTGTGTTTGTTTTGTGTTTGAAATTCTGTACACGCGCCTGGTGGGACGTGTTTGCCACAGTAAGGCTGGATCACGGGCCCCTCACCTCACGTCACTGCCATCCACTTACTGGGGTGAGGTAGTGAGGACCCGTCTTCCGCAGCTTTCAGGTGCCCAGCGCAGCACTGCGAGCCACGGTCCCTGTGCTCTGTAAGTCCCTAGACTTGCTCATCTGCTAAGGGCAGGTTTGTACGCTTTGACCACAGCTCCCCAGCAACCCCTCCACCCGGGCCCCAGCCCTGGTAACCAGCGGGCTCCTTTCCAAGAGTTGAGCTAGTTTAGGTTCCGAGAGTCAATGAGGTCAAGCAGTGTTTGTCTTGCTCTGTCAGGACTGGCTTAGCATAACGCCCTCCGGGTTCATCCCTGCTGTCACAAATAGCAGGATTTCATTCTTTCTATGGCCAAATGGTATCCCACCGCATACGTAAGAATGGCATTTTCTCTTAGCTGTTCATCCACCGATGGGCACTTGAGTTGTTTCCGTATCTTAGCTGTTGAATAATCCTGCAGCGAACAGGGTGTGGCGATCTCTACAAGACCTGGATCTCTATGAGACCGCGATCTTACTTCCTTCTGACGATCCCCGGGTGGGGCTGCTGATCGAATGGGGTTTCAGTTTTCAGAGGAACCTCTCTACTGTTTTCTGCTGTTGCTGTGCTGACTTCCATTCCCACCGGCAGCGCACAGGGGCTCCCTTTTCTCCATGCCGTTCTTCAGCATTTGCTTCCTCTTGTCTCTTTGATGATGGTCCTTCTAACAGGCGTGGAGTGACATCTCACTGTCATCGTGATCGGCCTTCTGATGGCGAGTGATGTTCAGCACCTCCTCAAAGTACTTCATGGCCGTTTGTCTGTCTGCTTTGGGAAAATGTCTATACAAGTCGTCTGTCCATTTTCTAATCAGATATTTACAACTTTTGCTATTGTTATTGTTTGAGTTGTATGAGTTTCTTATATATTCTGTATATTAATCCCTTATCAGATACATTATTTGCGAATAATTTCTTCCATCCCATGAGAGTGGGGGAAACTTTCATTTTGTTGATGGTTTATTTTGCTGTGCAGAAGCGTTTTAGCTTGATGTAGCTCCACTTGTTGATCTGCTTTTTTTGTTTGTGCTTTTGGTGTCATATCCAAAAAAATAATTGTCAAGACTATTAACAGGGGGCTTTTCCCCTATATTTTCTTCTACTCTCTGAGTACTTACAGTTTCACATCTTACATTTAAGTCCTTAACCAATTTTGAGTTAATTTTTGTGAATGTGCCTGTGTGCCGAGTCGCTTCAGTCGTGTCCGACACCTTGCAGCCCCATGGACCATAGCCCACCAGCTCCTCTGTCCATGGGATTTTCCAGGCAAGAATGCTGGAGTGGGTTGCTGTGCCCTCCCCCAGCGGATCTTCCCGACCCAGGGATCCAACTCATGTCTCACATGTCTCCTGCATTTGCAGGCAGGTTCTTTACCACTAGCACCTCCTGGGAAGCCATTTTGTGAGTGATATCAGGTTAAATTCATGCAATTTCATTCTTTTCATGTGAATATCCAGTTTTACCAGCACCACTTATTATACAGACTACCATTGAGTACTCTTGACTCCTTTGTTAAATGTTACCTGACCGTAAGTGCATGAGTTTATATCCAGGCTTGAGATTCTGTTCCATTGTTGTATGTATCCTTCATACTAATACCATACTATTTCTGATTAGTGAAGTTTTGTAAGATAGTTTGAAACCAGGAAGTCCAGCTTTGTTAGTTCAGTTTTATTCTTTCTAAGGCCGATTTGGTCATGTGGTATCTCTTGTGGCTCCATGTACATTTTAGGATTATTTTTCCAATTTTCATGAAAAATGGCATTGGCATTTTCATAGTAATTGCATTGAACCTATAGATGGCTGTGGGTCATATGAATATTTTAGCAATACTAACTCTTCGTGTCCATGAACACAGGCTATCTTTCCATTTTTTGCATCTTTCTCAGTTTATTTCATCCGTGTGTTAAAGCTTTTGTTGTATAGATTATTCACTTCCTTGGTTAAATTTATTTCTTTATATTTTATTGTTTTTGATGCTATTGTAAATGGCATTGTCTTTTTTCAGAGAGACCATTGTTAGTGTATAGAAATCCAATTTAGATCATTTTTATTGACCTGTTTCAAATTGCTGGTGAGCCCAAAGAATGCTTTATCTTTTCTATCATATATATCTTTTACATTTCTGTCGTTCAACTTAACTCTCAGATTCCATCTCTCTGCTGTCATCCCATCTGTTTATGCGCATTGTCCTTTTTAGTTCTCAGTTTTATGTGTAGTGGTTGTTGAGTGATGGACCCCCTGTGTGAAAAAGCAGACGAAGTTAAATAGTACTCACACCCAGAAATGCTGTGATGCTATCCGCAGAGGTGGGGTGCACCACAGGTTGAGCTGGGCGGGGTTTTGTGTTGACTTCATCCCCTGAAGTGGCTGCTGTGGGTGGGGTACTTCCTTCCTGCGGAGTACTTGTTCCTGTGGAGTGAGTACTTCCTGTGGAGGTGCTGGAGGGTTTTCTGTGTTCCTCCTTCACCCTCAGCCGTCAGCAGTCCCTCTCCTGAGCCACAGAGCAAATCTCTCTCAACGTTCAGATGCCTCCTCAGCAGCTAGTGTGTGTTGCTGACCAGAGACACGTGGTCCTAAGCCCAGGGGTTTTCTGTGCTCTGGTCTGGCTTTGGTCTTCACAGGCCGCACCCCCTGGGGCCCAGGTGTGAGGCCTTCTCAGCATCCCATGGTGGACACACCCCCTTTCTCTGTAACTGGTCCTGGGCAGTTTGTGGGCCGCCTGCCCTGCCCTCTTGGGGGTGGACTTCTGCTTGGTGTCCATGGAGACCCTGTTCCTCCCAGGGCCCTGCTCCTCCCCAGGCCTGTCTGTGCTTCTGTGCCTCCCCCTTGGCCTCGGGGCTGAGGCTGCTGCTGTGTGTAAGCCAGTGACCCTCAGTAGGGCTTCCTGCTTGTCTCCTGCAGGCCCACACCCCCAAAGGAGCACTTTCACACTCTAGTCTTGCCCAGTCATTCTCTTCAGCATCGGGTGGTCTGGTTCCCTGATAAAGCAAATGAAATTACAGGGTGTTATCTGTGGAGAAGAGCTTGTGAGCACAAACGCCCCTTGTCACTGAACTCCCAGCTCTTCCAGATCATCGTGTTAGTCCACTCGTGGTCTTTATTACATTGGAGCGTGTTTCTTCTCCCCTGTTTATATGCTAGCTGCCCTTGTGTGTGTGTCTGTGTGTGTGTCCGCTTTGCCAAGGATGAAATAGATCCTGTCTCTTATCTCTCCTTGGAGGGGCTTGTAACTTTATGGAATTCTTTTTATTGGTTGCCTTACAACTCAGCATTCTGATAGGTTTAAGAAAGAATTTGTGTGTGCGTGTTGTTTTTTTTTTTTCCCTCAAATATCACCCAGCCTTTTCTTATTGTTGGGGTAGGAATTGGCATTCTTTTTCACTGCTTTTTGCATTCAAAATGGAAGTGGAAATAGAAGCAAAATGAATTGTAAGATACGATTCTTGGTCTCCAGAACTTGGAAAGGCAGGAATGTACTCACAAAACACTGCTTTCATGAGAGTGTGTATCAGGTAACAGCTGAGTGACAGAGAACGAAGTGGATAAAGCTGGCAGAGAGGGCAAAATGGCTGTGGACTAGGAGGCTGGCGAGAGGCTTGCGGATGTATCTGGCCCAAAGTCTTTCCTCCTGAGCTAGCCTCACGTGACACTCGCCTGCTCAGTAATAGAATTCTGGTGCTTCTGTTCCACTGTGTCTCCTTACATGCTGTGCTTAGTCACTTCAGTCGTGTCCAGCTCTTTGTAACCCCATGCAGTGTAGCCCACCAGGCTCCTCTGTCCTTGGGATTCTGCAGGCAACAGTCCACTGGAGTCGATTGCCATGCCTTTCTCTAGGGGATCTTCCTGACCCAGGGATTGAGCCAGTGTCTCCTGCATTGGCAGGAGTGCCACCTGGATAATAAAAGCCCTTCATCACCCGAATTCATGAGATGGCACCAAACACGTATCTTGCTAAAACCTTCCAGTTTACTTTCTTGCCCTGACAGAAATATCTTTGGGAAAGTGTGTTAAATCTCTTTATCTCTTCACCCTGCTATTTCACCTGCCTGGACAGTAGCATTGTTGATTCTCCCATACTACTACCTGTTTTTAAATTGAGGTTAAGACTTGCCATTTTAAGAAAGTCTTTCTCAGGTTAATTCTCAGACATTTATTTTTTCTGAGTCTCCGAGGACAGACTTATCTAGCGTAATTATAATGAAGAGTACCATTCAGGGAGCCAGAGCACTGTCTTAGCTCTGTCACTAATTGTCTGATCTTACTCAAGATGCATTACATCACTAAGGTTTTAGTTCTCTGATATGCAAAGTAGGGAAAAGGCTTACCGAAGTGTGTGGTAAAGCAGGTGTTTTAAGCATGATCAAAAACACATCTAACACGGTTAAGTCATGAGTAAGCCACTTAACTCTGTGTTTTCACCACCTGTAAAAATTACAACATGCGTGTTTTTAAGCCTCTTTTCCAATTGCAGACTGCCATGTATTTTTAAGGTATCGCCACTGCAATTCTGTATAGTTGCTGTCTTTATAGTTTATTCCCGTATTTCACGCAGGTATTTTTTTTTTGTCTTAGGCTGCAGAATGCATAAGCCCAGGGGGTGCTGCCAACTTGGGAAAAGCTAAGTCACACTCTGGACCTCAGTCACTTCAACTCTAAAATGGGGACAGGACTACAAAGAGTACCTACTTTCAGAAAACTCATATATTACAAGCACCTCAATTTTGTGAACCCTGAAAACTTGTGTTTTCCTACTCACCTGCCCACATCACTTATTCATCCCTGGCCCCCCCGCTCCCCTGCGGGGTTCAGCTGACCCAGCGTGTTGCTGTAGTGTTACACCTGTCTGCCATCTAGCGACGGAAATGGTCACTGCAGGGCCACAGCCTCCTCGTGCGTAGGGTCGGGTCCTTGAGTGCTCTGATGTGCTCTGGGGGACTGTCCTCTGGCTTGCTGCAGCTGAGCCGGACGCCTTTCTCGAGGCCTCAGACGTGAGGTTTGCTGGCGCTGTGAGCGGACCCCCGCCTCTGCCTTCTCCTGCATCTGTTCTTCGGGCTGCTCTTCCCCAGCCCCTTCTCTCTGTCTCACTCGAGGTCTCACAGAGGCTGAGCTTCTGCAATAGGTCATCTTCTCTAATAAATTCATTCCACACTGGTAACCATTTTTTGGTTTGTTTTGCATTAGCTTACTATTTTTTCTCATTTTTAGTAAGCATCCCTTCTATACAAGTGATTATTATTTCTAAAATAATATGTTTTCACATATACAGGATATATACTTTATAAATTTCCTTGTGAGAAAATTTTGATTTTGTAATTATATATGTTTAGAACCTACCAGTAGGAGTGTGAGTGAAGAGGTGGGACATCCGATTATTTGTTATCCTTATTTGTAATTCTTTGCATCAGAGGGGTGTGAAATTCTGCTAATTTTGTTCCCTTATGATGCCTTTTTGCATCCAGAAATGTACTCTTTCTTGTGTAGAACTGGCTCTCATGACAGCTGCGAATGCCAGCAGTTATTTGCTCGTCTGCACAGCCTCCAGGGTGGTGGGTGACCGTGGCTGGAGTTCCAGCTGCACCAGGTCTGTACAGCTCAGAGGGACTTTGAGACCTCCTTGTTGATCGCAGAGTTCACCATTACTTAAAGGACGTAGTCACAATCCTGTGTGGTTAGTACTGTTCGTCTGCTGACAGCACTTACTTACTAGGAATGTTACAATTGGACGCGAGTCATGATCAGTATTAATGGCACTTGATAAGTTTTCATTGGTGATCAAAACGCTGAGAGCAGTTATATCCGTGGAAGAGTAGGCTGATATTTGTAGGTGCTTTATTACATTCGGTATTCAGCATGTTCATCCTTTTAAAAAAATCTCGGGAGGCAGGAACATCGTCTTCTCTTGTGTGCCTGGCAGCGCAGGAGACGGTAGCACGTGTCCAGTGGATGTTTGTGGCCTGAAGAGCTGCTGAGAATGTCTTCAGTGAGGTGTGGTAGCTGCTTCCCTCCACGGAGCACAGAGCGGCTTTCAGGACGTCCCCGGAGACAAGGAGCGGCTTTCTGCTGCCCTCCATCATCAGGGTCTGAAAGGCAGGGTCTCTCCCCGCCCACCCTTCCCTGCTGGCCTCTGATCCCCCACTTCCTGTGACCTGCCTGAAACTTTGCTGCGTCCAGCCTTGCACCTTCTTAGTATGCACCTGCCATCTAGTGGTCAGCAGGGTAACTGCAAGGCCAGCGGGCCCTTCAGTAACCCTGTGTTCCACCCAGGCTCTGACCCCTGGGACACCATAAGCATCTTTGAGTCCATTGTGCCGGCCCTGGTCGTCCCGCCACAGAACCTTTGCATGTTTTACTTCCTCTTCTTATCATCTACTTAATTCCTACTGACCTTTCAGAGCTCAACTCAGACATTTTTCATGCGAAGCCATCCCTTGGTCTCGCTGATGAGGTCAGATTCCTCACTGCAGCCATAATTTAGTACCAGCTCCTGTGGTCATCCTGGTAGGCTTATTTTATTCAATTTAATTCACCTTTACTTAACTAGATCACAGTCTCCACGAGGGCAAGGAGCCCTGTTCTCAGTCGTCCTCATTCTAAGCATGTAGCCCAGTGCCTGGTGTCCTTTCAGAGGCGTGTTTCTCTAAGCTTTGCTGAATTAATGAGTGTAACACTCATAGATGCCAAAGATGCCCACGTCGGCCCCTCAGCACAATGCCGTCATGTTTGCGTTCAGTTCAGTCGCTTAGTTGTGTCCGAGTCTTTGCGACCCCATGAATCGCAGCATGCCAGGCCTCCCTGTCCATCACCAACTCCCGGAGTTCACTCAGACTCACATCCATTGAGTCGGTGATGCCATCCAGCCATCTTATCCTCTGTCGTCCCCTTTTCCTCTGCCCCCCAGTCCCTCCCAGCATCAGAGTCTTTTCCAATGAATAGCTTTTCGCACGAGGTGGCCAAAGTACTGGAGTTTCAGCTTTAGCATCATTCCTTCCAAAGAACACTCAGGGCTGATCTCCTTTAGAATGGCCTGGTTGGATCTCCTTGCAGTCCAAGGGACTCTCAAGAGTCTTCTCCAACACCACAGTTCAAAAGCATCAATGCTTTGGTGCTCAGCCTTCTTCTCAGTCCAACTCTCACATCCATAATGACCACAGGAAAAACCATAGCCTTGACTAGACGGATATCCTACGTTTTGTATATCCATTCATTAATCCATTGATGGACACTTGCGCACTTTCTACTTTTTAGCTATTATAAATAATTCTTCTATAAGCATTTGTGTACAAGTTTTTGTGCAGACATGTTTTTCTTAGATATACACCTAGAAATGGAAATCCTGGGTCATCTGGTAACTCTTGTTTAACTGTCAGAGGAAAAATTGTTTTCCAAAAGTGACTACACCATTGTACCCTTTCACAGCAGCGCAGGAGAGTTCCAGTCTCCCCACATCCTCAACACTGTTTATCTGGCTTCATTTCAGCTATCCTAGGGGTAGCTCACCGCAGTTTTAGTGTGTACTTCCCTGGTAACATTTTGCATCTTTTCATGTGCTTATTGGCCTTAATTGACAATAAAAGGAATGAAGGACTGATAACATGCTAAAGCTAGGATGAGCCTTGGAAACATTAGTGAAGAAGCCAATCTTAAGAGCCTACATAATAAGTGATTCAGTTCATATGAAAGTCTGGAATAGGGAAAGCTATAGAAACAAAAGTATTAATATAGATTAGTATAGAACTATATATATAGGCTCAGAGGTTAAAGCGTCTGCCTCCAATGCGGGAGACCCGGGTTCGATCCCTGGGTCGGGAAGATCCCCTGGAGAAGGAAATGGCAATCCACTCCAGTATTCTTGCCTGGAGAATCCCATGGACAGAGAAGCCTAGTACATTACAGTCCATGGGGTCGCAAAGAGTTGGACATGACTGAGCGACTTCACCTTCACCTTCCTGACTAGACGGACCTTTGTTGGCAATACATGTTTTCTTATCACAAGAAGTTAGGCACAACTTAGCGAGAGTCGGACATGACAGAGCAACTGCATGGAACTGTTTTCTTATCAGTTTTAAATTAATTGAAGTACTCAGCCAAAAGTACCTCCCTACTATGAAGGTATTCACTTACCCAGGAGACACTAACTGCGTGATTTAAAAACAGTTTTTTATTAAGGGTCGAATTATAACTCCCTTGTTTTATTTGGTTTATTAGCTAATGAGAAAAACCAGTAAGATGCAAAAAACTGGTCGGGTAGTCCATAGAACAGACACAGACAGTCAGGAGTCCTGAAACACACGTGCTAACAGACACCAGAACCACCCTTGTCTGCACCGGAGTAACTGCAGCTCCACGGGGCGGGCATCTCTGTGGACAGGAGGCATTCCTGCCACCATCAGGCCTCTGCCAGGTGCCTCCGGCAGCCACGGGGTTATAAACGGAGCCTGTGGACGCTGCAGACCTCCGGAGCATCCGGCGAGCCCACCGTGAGACGCCTGATAGCACTCCTAACGTTCCTGGGAAAGCACACCAGCAATCTGGGGCCACTTAGGATCTTTTACAGCTTTCCTGACAGTCTCCCCACGTGCGATTATCACGACCTCAGAGATTATTCTCAATCACAGAAAGAGGGCTGTTTCATTAGATTTGACCTGATTATTTACGTAAGAGCTTTGTGAACCTAGGGTCATTCGGTGTAGACCAGCTATGGCCACAGATTCTAACTTCTTTCTGAAAGTTTTCATGACAAGTGTCAGACTGGGCCAATGAAAGTCTCTGTTTATTTGCTACCTGAAGGTTAGGAAACTAAGCCCAAGAAAGCTTTCTCCCTGGTAGAAATATGCGTCACCTGAACCAGCGATAGACTGGGGTGAATTCCTCCTGAGGTCCTCTGGTCCAGTGGGCAAGGCACCTTTGAGGCTGTGAGGCGGGGACTGCGCGGGTCTCCTGGAGGCAGGGGCATCCACAGGCGTCAGCGCCACGCGTCTGCAGCTTGTGGTCCACAGCGGCGGCTTCAGATAAGGCCTTGGCTGCACAGCTCGTGCGGTTGTGCCCTGGGCACAACGCCAGGACACATGGTCGTTCATGCCAGTGAAAGACGCAGAGCCCTGTGGACTAGGATCAGGTGAACACACGCACACAAGGTCTCCTCAGCAGCATCCAGGCAGTGCTGACGGGACCCGCCGTCATCTTTACTCCTTCTAAGTCTTCTTCAGACTTCCTGACACGAGTGTGGACCCCACGCGGCGTGATCCTGAGGGGCTGAGAGAGAAACGAGCGGGGGGCCTGCCCTCGGGGACCAGGCTCGGACACGCGCGCGCCCGGGAGGGGAGATGGTTGGAAGTGTGAGGAAGAGGAGGGTTACCCTGAAAGCAGTGAGGAGCCGCTAAGGGCTCCTCTGCGGAGGAGCGGGGCGTCGTCTGTTTGCCTGATCTGTTCTTTTCACTGGAGGAGAGCTGCATCACAGCGCTGTGCTGGTTCCTGCCGTCAGCAGCGTGACTCCGCCCGGCGTGCGTCTGTGTGTGCGTCCCCTGCCTGCAGGGCACCCCCCTTAGGCCGTCGTGGGGCGCGGGCTGGGCTTTCTGTGTTACACACGGGTCCCCAGCAGCCCTGTTTCACACGCAGCCGTGCATGTATGTTGGTGCTACTTTCTCCATTCATCCCACCTTCTTCCTTAAGCCCCTGTGTCCACAAATCCGTTCTCCACATCTGTGTCGGTATTTCTGCCCTGCAGATGGGTTCATCTGTGCCATTTTTCTGTTTACAGATCCCATAAAGATGTGTTAATATAAGATGTTTGTTTTTCTGAGTCCCTTCACTCTGTACAACAGGTTCTGGGTTCATCCCCCTCAGTCTGACTGACTCACATTAGTTCCTTCTTTATGGCCGAGTACTATTCCATTGTACCTACGTACTGCAACTTCTGCATCCACTCGTCTGCCACTGGAAGTCCAGGTTGCTTCCGTGTCCTTGTTGCTGTAAATAGTGCTGCGGTGAACATCGGGGTACTTGTGTCTGTCTGAATCACGGTTTTCTCAGGGCAGATGCCCAGGAGTGGAATTGCCATATGGTGGTTTTAAAAAGATGCCTCTGTTAGCAGTTCAGAGACTGTTGCTCTACAAGGCAAGAGGAAAGAGGCTCAGATGGGGGCGGTAAGTTACAGATTTACGCACGAGAGTGGATGTGTGGTGACAGAGATAGTGGGGTTGGGAGAAGGGACCAGCATTAAGTGGGGGCTGGAAGGCAGGGGCCCCAGTCTGGGCAAAGGCCCTGTGGTGGAGTGACTCCGGCAGGTCTCAGGCGCTGGAAGGCGGGCCTTGGCGATGCCTTGTGGGTCAGAGCAGAGGGAACCGGGGGCAACTGCTCACTTGGTGGACACGCAGAAACTGTGGTTTCAGGCCAGTCATGCTCCCCAGAGGTAAGAGGCACAGGACACAGGGCCACAGTCTGCTTTCACCAATAAGTTAAAGAAACAAAAAGGAAAGAAGCCTTTCCCCCTTTTCATAAACATTTATGGAACAGAAAGGAAAGCAGCTTCCAAAACAGCACGGAGCAGATGCCAGGTGGCCAGGGGGGGGGTGGGGAGGGCTGCCTGGCACACGGGCTGGCTTTCCAGGCGTGGGCACCGTGTCTAGGCGTGGGCACCATGTCCAGGTGTGGGTACTGTGTCATGTCCTTTGGCGCACACTTGAAAATAATATCACAGAAGTCGTTTTTTCTTTTTCTCACTTTTTCTCTCTGTTGACTGCTTATAGCTTTTTCAATCTATTTCTTTTTTTTTTTTTTAAGCTCCTAGTTCCCAATTATAAGCCTTATGATGACTGACTCAGGTGACTCAGGCAGTAAAGAATCGCCCTTGCAGTGCAGGAGACCCAGGGTCAATCCCCCTGGGTCAGGAGATCCCCTGGAGAAGAGAATGGCAGCCCACTCCAGTGCTCTTGCCTGGGAATCCTACGGACAGAGGAGCTGGGTGGGCTACAGGTCACAGAGTCAGACACGAGTGAGAAACTCTTTTTTAATGACTGTCTTGGCACGTGTTTTAGGGAGTTCTAGGTAATAACTTACGATGAAACGTTCATTGGCCCTTGGGAACTCTCCCACTGTACACCCGTTACTGTGAAATTTCTATCCAGACCTGAAAGAGAATAGTTTTCTCTGAGTACTTACAGTATACAAAATCCATTCCACTGGGATCTATTAATCATAGTTAGAAGAATAATACACACAGGTTTTCAAAAATGTAGTCAGCCATACTAAAATGTATCTGTTCTTCGTTGTTCTGTGTGTGAGGTTGAATTTGCTTCCTAGTCGTAGCTTGCTTTCTGTCTGGTTCCGTGCGCAGGTTTTCAGTGATGCTGCACCCGTGCTTCGAGTCCAGACGAAGGTGTCCTGGAGTCGGCTGTGTGCAGTCCACACCCTGAAGGGCACACAGAGCACTATCTGCAGTCTAAGCTGACCTCCCGCCAGTTACCCATCAGAGACTTCCATTTATAAAACTGGGGCCAGGTCTCTCTGCCTGTGTCCTGTGTCCCTGGTGTGCTGGAAACAATCGCTGTGCACAAGTCCAAGCCCACCAGAAACGGTGACGGAGAGAAACTCTGGGTTCATGTGAGCTCCGGAGCTGACGGTGCTTTTGTTACATATGCTCTCATTTCTCTCTATCTTAATGTTGACCAGAGTGTAACTTTTCTCATTTTTGTGTGTGTGACTTTAACAGTTATGTGATATGAAGTAGTCAAGCGGTTGACACATACACTGTGGGTTTGTGTCACAGAAGTCGTTTTTTACGACTCTTTGTGACCCCATGGACTGTATAGCTCACTGCGTTCCTCTGTCATGGAATTTTCCAGGCAAGAATACTTGATTGGTTAGCAGTTCCCTTCTCCAAGTTAACACTGTTAACTTCATTCCGTGTATGGAGATTGCAGTTCCTGGTGAATTACTGAATACACCTATGTGATAGCTGCTAAGTAGAAGCTTATTTCGGTTAGTCAAAACTGAACACTCGTAGAAAGCAAAGCATTATATTAACCAGTTTTGTTTCTCATTCTGAACTTATGTTAAGTCATGGTGATAAGTTACACTGTTTAACACCCCTGTGTATGTAGAAATTGATAGAACCCTGGCCTGGCTAGAAAATGTAAAATTAAATTCAGAGGTACTTGAAAAATGCTTATGATTTAAATGACTTAGAGTGTGGGAAAGCGAGAGCTTCATCAGAAGAGAAAAAGTTGTAGTTAGCAAAACAGTAACTGAGAATCGCAGTGTGCGCAGGCAGATTGGAGAATGTGAAAGCAGCTTGTGGAAGATGAACAGGGGGCTGGCAGCAGACCAGGTTCCTCTTTCTGGTTCTTGTTCTTGATAAGGTATGTGACCTTGAGCAGTGATGGGGCCTCCCTGGTGTCCCTCCAGACTTAGTGTGGGGTTCGTGAGAGCTGCCAAAGAGACTCAACCTGATTCAACTCCATGTTCTTAGGACATAGCCCAGTGTGTGAAAGAGAGTGCTTTGCAAAGTGTGCTATAAACATACATACTAAGTTACATGTTTATTATCTTCTTGCATAGTCAATGATGATTTGTTAAATAGCAGCATGAAGTCCCAGCTCCCTTATAGTTTCTGATTTTTGTTTTGTTTTTAATCAAAAATTAAATGCGACACCCACAGCTGACATAAAAGTAAGTGTACACAGAGGTCAGTGTGATAACAACAGCTTGTCTTTAGAATCAGAGGATTGTGATACATATACTGTGAGTTCTGGAGGGAGTGGGTAAAGTAAATTTTTCCAGAGAAATAATCTTTTAAGTGATAGTTGTGTTTCTAGGCCATTTCCCAGATTTCTCTTTAACTCACATATCTTAAACTTGTAAAGTGGAAGAGTTAGTCACTCAGTCGTGTCCGACTCTTTGTGACCCCATGGACTGTATAGCTCACTGCGTTCCTCTGTCATGGAATTTTCCAGGCAAGAATACTTGATTGGTTAGCAGTTCCCTTCTCCAAGGGATCCTCCCGACCCAGGGGTTGAACCCACTGCAGGCAGATTCTTTACCATCTGAGCCACAAGTGATACTACACGTATCAAATAATATTGCTAATTACTAAAATTCTGGAGAAACTTACTACACATTCCCAGCAGGGAATAAGACATATTCATCTATTCATTCTTTCCTGTCACTCATCAGCCCATGGATTGATTTGTGGGTATTAAACCACTCTTGCATCTTTAGAAGAAATCCCTTAACCATGGTGTATGATCCTTTTAATGTATTCTTGGATTTGGTTTGCAGTATTTGTTGAGGATTTCTGCATCTATGTTCATCGGGAATATTAGCCTGTAATTTTCTATTTTGAAAAAATAGAATTCAGTTTCTACTTCGTAATATCTTTGTCTTGTTTTGGTATCAGGGTAATGCTGGCCTTTAGAATAAGTTTAGAAGCATTCCGCCCTCTGTAATTTTTTTGAGTACTCTGAGGAGGATAGGTATTATTAACTCTTCTCTAAATGTTTGGTAGAATTCACCTGTGAAGACTTCTGGTCCAGGACTTTTGTTTGCTGGGAGTTTTTTGTTGTTTTAATTACTGATTTAGTTTCTCTCTTAGTAATTAGTCTGTTGAGATTTTCTGTCTCTTCCCCCGTTTAGTCTCGGAAGACGGCACGCATCTAGGAGTTGATCTGTTTCTTCCCGGTTGTCCAGTTTGTTGGTAGATGAGCCATCGTCGTAGCCCCACTAGTCTTTGCATTGGTTGTAACTTCTCTTTCGTTTCTTATTGATTTGGGCCCTCTTTTTTCCTTGATGGTTTGGCTAGAGGTCTATCTATTTTGTTTGCGTCTTCATAGTCTCTGTTTTATTTGTTCCCTGACCTGTATTGGTTTCTTCCTTCTGCTAACTTAGGGCTTCTTCTTTTCTCTAGGTGTTTTAGATGTAAAGTTAGGCTGTGCATATGAATTTTTTTTTTTCTTGAGGCAGGTCTGTGCTGCTGTAAACTTTCCTTTTAGAACTGCTTTTCCTGCATCCCAGCAGTTTTGGAACAGTGTGTTTTCACTTTCATTTATTTCCGAGTACCTTACTGACGTTGCCTCTGATTTCTTCATTGACCCCTTGGCTGTTTAGCAGCACGTTGCTTTGTCTTAGGGAGTTTTGCTTCTGCCAGTTTTCTTCTGGTAGTTGGTTTCCAGTTTTCTACTAGTGTGTTCAGAAAGAATGTTTGGTATTTCAGTCCTTTCAAATTTGAGGGTTTTTGTGGCCTAGCATGTGATCTAGCGCAGAGAACGTCCGATGCTCACGTGCACTTGGACGTATACTCTGTTTGGGGTGGGACGTCCTCTGTGTGTCCCTGTGGTCCGATGTGTTAAAGCCAGTGTGTTTCCTTATTTTCTGTCTGTCTCATCTGTCCACTGATGTAAGCTCCCTACTGTTACTGCATCACTGTCGATTTCTCCCTTTACGTCTGCTAACATTTGCTTTATATATTTAGGTGCTCCAGTGTTGGGTACATAAATATATTTTTTTTTGTCAGATGCTATTTACTTATTTAAAAAAATTTTTATTGGCATCTAGTTGATTTACAGTGTTGATCATTTCTGCGCCACAGCAAAGTGAATCATATACATACATCCACTCTTTTTGAGATTCTTTCCCCACATAGGCCGTTACAGAGTTTTGCATAGAGTTCCCTGAGCTGTACAGTAGGCCCGTATTATACCTATAGCATAATAATAATATTCCTTTAGTATAATGTATAGTAGTGTGTGTGTTTCATTCCCAGTCTTCCAGTTTATCCCTCCCCTCTTTCCCCACTCCCTATAACCATAAGTTTATTTTCTACATATGTGACTATTTCTGTTTTGTAAATAAATCTGTCGGTACCATTTTTTTTAGATTCCACATACCAGTGACATGATGATATCTGTCTTTGTCTATCTGATTGACTTTACTCAGTATGACAGGGCCTTTTCATTGGAGCATTTTGGCTGTTCATGTTTAAAGTGGTTGTTGATAGGTAGATACTTATTGCCATGTTGTTGACTGTGGTTGTTTCTGATTCAAACATACAAAAGTAAAGAGAAACTTGTAAGAATGCCCAAGTACCTTTCATACAGCTTCAACAATGATCAGCTCAGACAGTCTTATTTCTGTGCCAACCTTTTGCACTCTCCCCACCTCTGGATTAATTTGACGTAAATACCCAGTAGCATATAATTTAACCTGTATGTATTTTAAGATGAACCTGTAAAAGATCACTATTTTAAAAAAACATGGTTATGGCATAGTGTAAAAATGGGACAGATTTGAACATCAAGAAGAGTAATAACTGTGATGGTTGGAGCAAACCAAATATGTACAAGTGATAATTTTTAAAGACCACCCCCCCTCCCCCACTCATGGCTTACCTTTACAGACTATTACAACATTAGCTCAGCACTCTCAAAATTGTTACATATAAGGAAAGAAGGAATTACCCTGTTTTTTCTAGGGCACATTGTATTTCAGAATAGACAAATAGTTAATATGACAAAGTTTTTTTATAGAATCCCAATAAGCAAATATAGAGGCACTGCTTTTGAAAAGTGTGATTATTGAAGGCTAAGCCCATCGAGTAAAAGACTGGTCAGATTTGTAGTGGGTCCCCAGGCCACCCACACCTGAAACCATTCATCAGTGCTGGCACCACCCGAAGCGAGCCACTGAGTGCCGCCCGCCGTGGCGCAGAGAAACCCAGACCAACATCCGTGGGCATTCCTGCCAGAAACAGAGGAAGACTCAGAAGTGGAAGGTAGCCAAGCTTCCAGATGGAATTGCCAGCTTATAGGAAATAGGGGTAAAATAACACAGTAAAGGTCCCAGGAGACATGGGGGCAGAGGAGATAGAAGGGGTCATCCTCTGAGATGAGAGACATATCAGCCAAATACAGTGCTTATCTTGTTGAGATTCTGGCCCAAATAAACGCACTAAAATATATTTGGAGTAATAAGGGAATGTGAGATATTAAATAATTATTAGTATCTATGTATGATCATGATACTTTGGCAATGCTCAGTTCAGTTCAGTCGCGCAGTCGTGTCCGACTCTTTGCGACCCCATGAATCGCAGTACGCCAGGCCTCCCTGTCCATCACCAACTCCCGGAGTTCACTCAGACTCACGTCCATTGAGTCTGTGATGCCATCCAGCCATCTCATCCTCGGTCGTCCCTTTCTCCTCCTGCCCCCAATCCCTCCCAGCATCAGGGTCTTTTCCAATGAGTCAACTCTTCGCATAAGGTGCCCAAAGTACTGGAGCTTCAGTTTTAGCATCATTCCTTCCAAAGAAATCCCAGGGTTGATCTCCTTCAGAATGGACTGGTTGGATCCCTTGCAGTCCAAGGGACTCTCAAGAGTCTTCTCCAACACCACAGTTCAAAAGCATCAATTCTTCAGCGCTCAGCCTTCTTCACAGTCCAACTCTCACATCCATACATGACCACAGGAAAAACCATAGCCTTGACTAGACGGACCTTAGTCGGCAAAGTAATGTCTCTGCTTTTGAATATACTATCTAGGTTGGTCATAACTTTTCTTCCAAGGAGTAAGCGCCTTTTAATTTCATGGCTGCAGTCACCATCTGCAGTGATTTTGGAGCCCAAAAAAACAAAGTCTGACACTGTTTCTACTGTTTCCCCATCTATTTCCCATGAAGTGATGGGGCCAGATGCCATGATCTTCGTTTTCTGAATGTTGAGCTTTAAGCCAACTTTTCCACTCTCCTCTTTCACTTTCAACAAGAGGCTTTTTAGCTCCTCCTCACTTTCTGCCATAAGGGTGGTGTCATCTGCATATCTGAGATTATTGATATTTCTCCCAGCAATCTTGATTCCAGCTTGTGTTTCTTCCAGTCCAGCAGTGGTCTGGTATTCCCATCTCTTTCAGAATTTTCCACAGTTTACTGTGATCCACACAGTCAAAGGCTTTGGCATAGTCAATAAAGCAGAAATAGATGTTTTTCTGGAACTCTCTTGCTTTTTCCATGATCCAGCGGATGTTGGCAATTTGATCTCTGGTTCCTCTGCCTTTTCTAAAACCAGCTTGAACATCAGGGAGTTCACGGTTCACATATTGCTGAAGTCTGGCTTGGAGAATTTTGAGCATTACTTTACTAGCATGTGAGATGAGTGCAATTGTGCGGTAGTTGGAGCATTCTTTGGCATTGCCTTTCTTTGGAATTGGGATGAAAACTGACCTTTTCCAGTCCTGTGGCCACTGCTGAGTTTTCCAAATTTGCTGGCAAATTGAGTTCAGCACTTTCACAGCATCATCTTTCAGGATTTGAAACAGCTCAGTGGGAATTCCATCACCTCCACTAGCTTTGTTTGTAGTGATGCTTTTTAAGGCCCACTTGACTTCACATTCCAAGATGGATGTTACATCCATCTGGCAATGCTACAAAGATACATAGTGAAGTATTTACAGATGAAACAATGGGCTTTCCTGGACTTGATTCAAAACCTTGCTCTTCAGAGTGTGACCGCCAGACCCAACAGCACCAACCTCACTGAAGAGTTAAGAGATGCAGAAACTCAGAACCTACGTCTTTACCATCTCCGAGAGACTCAGACACACACTCGGGACTGAGAAGCATTGCTGTAAAATACTGGGTGTGAGGGAGAGTGTGGTAGGGGATGAAAGAAACAAAGCTGCAAGTATTGATTATTATGGAAAGTGGAGGCCGAGTGCCTGGTGGAGTGACTGTGAATCACGGGTTTCTAAACCAGGGACTGACAGACTGGACGGAGGGTTGATAGACTCAGCCCAGGGACTTTGCTGATTGGTTTGAGGTGCAAGAAGGCATTCAGATCAATACTGCCTGGTATCCTCCAGGTTACTAGGTAATATTAAAAGCCCTGAATGTGTATGTCTTTAAGAAGTATTCCTTATCGTGAGAAAGAGAAAAGTGAAGTTGCTCAGTCCATGGGATTTTCCAGGCCAGAGTACTGGAGTGGGTAGCCTTTCCCTTCTCCAGGGGATCTTCCTGACCCAGAGATCGAACCCAGGTCTCCCACATTGCAGGCAGATACTTTACCATCTGAGCCACCAGGGAAGCCCTTCCTTACCATATCAAGTATCAAATTGCTGTTTAAAGTTTCTGGGAGTAGTTGGTATTTAAAGTATCCTCACTCCTCACACTAGTGTGTCGACCCCTCTCTGCAGTCACGCCTCAGGCCTCTGAAGAGTCTGGACGGAGCCCCAGATGCTGACGATGAGGAGGACGCTGAGAGAGCAAGCAAGTAAGTCGTGGGTTGCTTGTTCTGTTCGGCCAAAGCCCTAGGTTGCAAGAGATATTTCAAATCACGCGCATTCCTGGAGAAAAAGTTCTGCTCCTCGCGGTCTTGTCTTCAGCAGGAGGAACCAGGGCTAGTGGGAGGCTCACGGGGGACAAATCTTGAAATGAGAAAGCAAGACAGGCCTGAAATAACTTGTTCCTGGGAAGCAATGATGCCTGCAGAAATACCCAGGATAGTGTTCAAGGGGAAACAGAAGCCTGCTCCTCCCCTCCAACTGAAGAGGGGCAGGTGAACATCAGGACAGTGGAAGGAGTTAATTGAAAAACCAGATCTGGGGGAGCGGTGGCAGGACCTCAGTCCATGGGAGGTATCATCAGAGGAAAATTTCATGAAAGTGGTAAAAATTAACAAAAAAGGGAAATAATAGTACTATGTGTTGAACTTTTAAAACAATGTTAAGCTATTTAGGGATGATAGAATCATTTTTTCCCCCACTAAGTATATCTTTATTTACATAAAGAAATATGCATTTTCCAAAACAAGTGAATAAATAAACCATACAAAAGTACTGAAAGTGAACTCAGAATGTAGAAAGTCCCAGGTGTTTGACATTTCCAAGGCTATCGCCCCCACACCCCCAGAATCAGACTGTGAAAAGCCCTGTTTGTGCGTCCAGATGGGTAAGGAGCCATAAACTTCTGTGTGTTCTGAGTGCACACACTCAGGATTTCCAGTGTTTGAATTGGTATGTACATCACTATAAAGAGTTTGGCCATGAACCAGTTACTCACTTTACTGTCCCTCCACAGAAGCATCATGTTGGTTTTCAGCGCGTGTCCCGTTTTTCTCCAGGTTGTCCTCTGAAGACGGAGAAGAAGCTTCTGCTTACTTCTACGAAAGTGACGACTCATTTGAAACAAAAGCAAAGGCTCCTTCCCGGGGTGAGATGGACTTGCTGGGTGAGATCCTGGACACGCTGAGCACGCACAGCTCAGACCAGGGGAAGCTGGCGGTGGCCAAGAGCCTGGACTTCTTCAGATCGATGGACGAGATAGACTACAAGCCCACGGTGAGTCAGTTTCCAGCCCGTAACATTAAATGAACACTTTCTCATCTCACTGTGCTGGCCGACGTGAAGGTAAGTGTCGAAACTCCAAAAATGACGTAAGTTAATCATTAAGACATGATTTCTATAACAAAATTCCAATCAAATGCTGGTGCTTCTCATCATTAACTGAAATTATTTTGTCAAGCAGTATTATTTCCCTACAACCGAATTTTACAGTTGTCTTTCTCGGGGAACTTTCAAATGTGAAATGTTTCCATGTTTTTCCTATATTTTTTGGCTCTTCCAAACATTTTAGTAAGGGTATGAATTCAAGTAATGTTTCACTGTGTTGCTCCAGAAATGTATAAGACTTTAAGCAAATTGAACTGGATTCTTTAAAAAACGCAACAGAGAGAGGTAGAAGTAATTTCTACCCTGTTCTGACTGTAATAACTCCAGAACTTGGCATTGATTATGTAAGAGTTTGCTTGCTCTCTGAGTTATTTGGTAGGATTTTTTTGCAAATCCTTTTTACTTCTCAGCTTTTCTGTAGTGTTATGACAGAGGTTGTACACATCTGAGATGCACAATTTGATGTTTGCCCACAGCTGCAAAGCGCTGGCCACAGTCAAGCTAATCAGCCATCCCTTACCTCACGGAGTGTACTTTTCTCTCCTCTTCTTTGAAGCCAGAGTACCCGAGACCTGCTTTCTTCCCAGTTCGGTCCTCATGCTGCACGCTAGGTCCCTGAGCTTCGCCACCCGCGTGACTGAACCCTGGCCTTCCTGCACCTCCCCTCCTCACCCCGGGACCACCCCCCCATTCTGCTCTCTACACATACAAGCTTGGCTGGATTCCACAGAGAAGTGAGACCATGCAGTATTTGTGTCCTGACATGTTTCATTTAGTGCAGTGCTCTCCGGGACCATCCTTGGTGTTTTTTTAACCTTGGTTTTACTGATGTTAGTCACTCAGTCATGTCCAACTCTTTGTGACCCCATGGGCTATATAGCCCACCAGGCTCCTCTGTCCGTGGGATTCTCCAGGCAGGAATGCTGGAGTGGGTGGCCATTCCCTTCTCCAGGGGATCTTCCTGACCCAGGGATCATACCCGGGTCTCCTGCATTGTGAAGAATTCTTTACTATCTGAGCCACTAGCAGCATCCATATTATCCCAAATGGCAGGATTTCCCCCTTTTTAAAAAGGTGAGTGATGGTCACAGCGCATTTTCTTTATCCATTCACCTGTCCATGACATTTAGCTGCTCCTGCAGCTTCCCTATACTGCGAGCAGTGCGGCAGGGAACACGGACACACACACCGGAAGCAGGGGTACTGCGCCTTGTTGCAGCACGTCATGGTTCTGCTTTTAATTTCTTGAGGCCTGTCCACACCGATGTCCAAAGTGGCTGCGTCAGCGTACGCTCCCACCCTCTTCTCCGCATCCTCGCCGACACTCACCATCCGGGTTGAACTCTGCAGGCGACAGTTACACGTGCCTGTCTCTGGAGCCCTGGGCGGTGTTCCGAACCCACCGTCTCCTCGGGGCGGGACTTCAAGTTCCCAGCCTGGCAAGAGAAAGATTTCAGAATGGGAGAGTATTGCTGAAGTAACGTGCCTTCCGTTTCTTTAAATGTGTCCTTTCTCCTCTTAGAACAAATCCAACGCGCCCAGCGAGAGCAACCTGGCCCTGCTGTGCAGCGGCTCCGGGGACCAGGCCGGGTGGCACCGGGGCCAGGATGACAGCGCCCTGCTCGGCCGGCAGCTGCCTCCCTCGCCCAGGAAGCGGCTGTCCTCCGGCGCGGGCACCGACCCTCTGTTCATCCTGGAGGAGGAGGCGGGCGAGCGACCCGTCGGCGCAGGGAGCCGGCCCCCGGCGCCAGGGCAGCCGGGCCCCCCTGCAGGCGCCGCGGCGCCCCCTGCGGAGAGGAAGGAAGCGCTAAGCCCGACTGTGGACGACCCGCCGGAGCCCGGCCTGGGGCGGCGCCTGTCCACGTG
>SJXQ01002578.1:39477-124258 GCA_006408695.1 Aepyceros melampus | reverse complement strand
AGAAAGAAGGGAAAGAAGGTCCGGAGGCCGCAGCGGGGTCTGCGCTGCTTCAGGAGGTGGTGTCTTTGTGTCACATCACGTCTGCCCTCCAACAAGACCTGCACATCTCAGGAGGGAGGGCAAGCGGAAACCAAGCTTAAGTCAGCGAACGAAGTGCCCGTCGCTGGCACCAGCCTTCCACGGAGACGTTCAGGAGCCCACCACCCCGTGTCCTAAACAAGGAGTGGTCGGAAAGGCGACTCTTCCTGCTGTCTGAAGTTGTTTTTCATTTGGGACACTTAGCCGTCCGCGCGTTCGTCTCGTGGTATGTCGATGATCCATTGATTTTTTAAACGTAAAGCTAATTCTCCTCTGCTCTTCAGTCAGGTACGAGTTTGTATGTATGTATGCTGAAAGTATATATTGAACATCCGATTTCCCAGTGTTTGGTGCTTAATGCCACTTATTTAAATTAAGTATGCATCTAACCCTTGCACATAACCAGTAGCTACTGTACTAACCTGGTTGAGCATGACCTGGCCAAGATATCAAAACCTATCAGAACTAGCCTGAAACTGTTGACCCACTAATTGCCTTAATCTTAAGCCTATATTAAGCATACTTAACCTAATTTATGGGATTCCATGTAAATTCTGAAAGATAACTTATGTGTTCTGCAGAGCAATAACGCCTTTTTCAATTCATCAAATCAAGGACAGAATTCATTTTTTCAAAGTTTAAAAGCTCTCTTGTGGACACTGCAGCCATGTTTTCCAAAAAGTATAAAGGTATACGCATTTACCCGTCACTCAGTGAAATACATGAAGTGCTGAATTACAATGTGAAAGCAATGACTGCTGTTTACAAACGACACTTTAAATTTCTTCACAGCCTCTCTTTGCCTTCCCTAACTAGGAGTCACCCCAGAAAGACAGACGAAACAAAGTGTCCTAGTTGAAAAATGTTCTTGTCTGTTTTTCCCCTAACTAGTAATTCTCTATCAGAATGCTTCACGACAGCTCAGACTTACCGCTAAAATAACTACTGTATACTTCGCAAGTTGTAGATGTACAGGCCCCATGCAGAGCAAGGGCACAGTCCCCGCGCCTGTCTGCTCAGCCTGTCCGCGGTGTTTAAGGTCCTGTATCCGTGCAGTACGTCTTCACAGTTCATAAGCCGTGCTTCACGCAGATTTCCTTGGTTCTCCCCTAACATCCTGTGTCTGTCCCGGGATCCCGCCCCAGGCCCACCTTACCCATGGCTGTCATACCTTCTCAGACTCCTCTTGGATGTGACCGTCTCTAGACCCTCCTGGTCTTCGACGGCCTGGGAGGTTCCGAGGAGGACAGGTCGGGTCTGTTGGAGGCGCCGCTGCTGGACCTATCCAGCATTTTTCCTGTGGTCACGGTGCGGTGGTGGGTCCGGGGAGGGGCTCACAACAGAAAAGCGCCTCACCCCAGCCTGCCCCCGGGGCTTGCGAACATTGCTGCTGGCCGGGCTCCCCCCGGGAAAGCCGCGCCTTCCCTCCAGTCCTCCGTCTCGGGGAGGAGATGGCCCTCACGGCCTCCCTGAGCGTGGGGCTTGTGCTTCTGGTCTGATGCATGGTATCCACACACATTACTTAGAATTCCTCTGCATGGCACGTTGTCTCTCCTCCCTCAAATTCACTGTCACCCTGGGAAGTTCTCCAGAGAAGGAATCGTGCATTGATGATTCCTGAGTCTAGCCAGTCCTGAAGCAATCAGGAAAAAACAACAGTGACGTTGTGGTTCCTTGGTGGTTCGCTTGTTCAGTATATGTACTCTATGCATCCCCAATCATGATGGTTTTCTTAATTTATCATTTTAGGAAAGGTTTGACAAGCCAGTCAAGAACTTCCATCAAAAACTGTGCTCTAGAGTATTTACTGAAATAAGAATTTAATTTTCAGTTAGGATCCTGGAAGAGGCTTTGTTAAAAACATTGCTTAAGATACTTATTCAGATCAGCCTTTAAATAATTTGAAGACAATGGCCAAGGTTTTCTTTTTTAAGGTAGATTACAAAATCTTATTGGATATATTTTTGAGGACAGTTATTCATTCATGTATATGAAGGAAGACATATCTCTGTAAGTATTAAGGGGGAAAAGTCTGTAATCCTTTTTTTAACACAAAAGTAAGATTCAAGGTTCTTGTTAAATTTTGCCTTTATATACTCATTATAAAATTCCATTTTATTTAAGTATGTAAAGTCCATTTATCAAAAGAGCTATTTTAAATGAGAAGGAAAAACTGTCACTCTGGTTGTCAATCTGCTGGGCAGATATTCATAATTTTTGAAAAGAATGTAAAGTAGCCCTTGACTAAAAATATTGGAATGAGGCATTTTTTCCTTTAGAATTCTCCATCTGGAGAATGAGATCACTGTGAGTGTAGCCTTGATAGAATCTGGGTTTTAGTCCATTTGCTCAATAAGCTTCAGAGTCTCAGAAATGTGAGTTCTCTCTCTTAGTCAGTCACCTCCCCAGGTGTCTGACCATGGTGTATGGTGAGGGGACAGACACCCACTGACAAATCACATTTGTGTTAAGGTATTTTAAGCTGGACTTGTGCCTTATTTTAACATACGGAATCAGCTCTGATAGTCCACATTAAAAACAAAAACTCAGCAAGTATTCATATTTCAAACTGTTAACATTTTGAGTATTCAAAGTCTGCTCTGAGACTAGACTTGCCTGTATTATGGTGGCTGTAAGGAGAATGAAGGGACATTAAGGTGAGTTCTGAAATAAACGTTATCTCTTTCCTTTACTATGTTCATATTTTCTATTATGTGTAAAGTCCCCTGCTGTTTGAATTTTTCTCCCTTGAAGGAGCAACACCTGTCCTACGCAGAACTGTATAAATGAGTCCGACCTTTGGTTCTGGGGCCTGTCTTTATACAGCCTCTAGACAGTCACCCTGCTCCCCAAACCCTCTCTATCACCCACTCTATCTTTTACCTTAGAGGTATTGCATCCATGGTATTTCAGAGGATAGCAGAGTCCCGTGTGAACTCTTGGGTCATTAAGTGTTGTTAAGTGGTATATTTTAATGGCTACCTACTTAGCATATTTTAGAAAGGCACCAAAATATAGCATGACTATTTCTCTGATTAAAAATTAATAATTCATTTAAGAAATATATCAACTCTTGGTACTGATCATAGGCAGGGTACAGTAACAGTGGACATAAGGAAATGAAAGAATTGGCCTTGTCCCTGCTGTGCAGGAGCTAATTAAAAGGAAAAGGAATTGCAAATCTCTGTTAATAACAACAATGATGATAATATAGCTTGCTTAGGAATTATTCAGCCAAGATTCTATCAACAACAACAACAAAAGCCTTTTAAAGCTGCGTAAACTGAAACATGCTCTAAGTACAGAGCCACTGTACCATTTTCTCTACTGTTACACGGCGTGCAGGCATGCTGCTGTCTAGGAGACCTGCTCTTAAAGGACAGATTTGGAGGCTCTGAGAAGCCGTGTGTTCTCATCCAGCTGGCTGTCCAGCACCCTCTGCTCCCTTGTACCCAGGCAGCGAGGCTCGGTGCTGAACGCGGCCCCTCGGGACCAGTCTCCACTCTGTTCAGGATGAACTGAGCATGTGGACACCTGTTGATGGCAAGGAGTTTTTGCTGTCTTTACGCTGATAACAGCATTCTCTGCAAACACTCCCTGCACCCCACACACTCGAAAGCCATCTGCGACAGTGCTGCTATGGAGTCTGTGCTTGCATCCTAACAAACAAGACCCAGGAGTGCTAATAGAGTCATCGTTTCTGAAATACGGTAAAGAGAAAAAAAAAAAAACTGTGACTCTCGTCATAATTAGTAGATCTTCCTTCTTTTTCTAGAATATCTGGATTTTCAGGAAAAGGTTATTTCCATTTTGTTTCACATACAAGATCTTGATTCTGGATGGACAGCTGTAGATCAAAACACAAAGGATGTAAAATGAACCCCAAACCTAATTCCCCCAAAGCACTTCTTCACATAGGAGACGGTTTTTTACAAACTCTGTCAGCACTGATGTCTTTTCTCTGTCTAGCCCAGGAATTTGTTAGTGTCTGTTTCTTAAATCTTGTTTAAAGGCAGAGTTCTTTTGAGCAAATCAGTCAATGTTTTGATTTGGTCAAGGTAGGGAATTATGTGTATTTAGAAAGAAGCATATTTTACCTTGAAAATAATATAGGATTTTGTGCAATATTTTTTTTCTTGCATAATTTAGTTCATATAAATATGTACATCTGCTTTTCAAGCAGATGCCTTAAGGTCATGTTTTTCAGTATTTGTATAAAATTGTATGTAGCAATGTTCCATGTGATTTTGGGGAAAAAAAACTTTTTACTGTTGGCAGGAGAAATGTTTTTGTTTATTTAAAATAATTATGAATATTGCATTATTGTATCATAACTAACTGCCTCAGCAACAATGAATATGCAATAAGAGAATCCTGAACCTTAGATTAGTATTGACAATACTGTTACTTTGAAAGACATGTATATAGTGCAAAACGCTGATTCTTCATTTGTACGTTTCACAAATGCTCAGTTCTGTACCACGTAAATTGAGATGGTATTGGTACGGTGATGACGAACCATTATGTCGACTGTAATATCCTTTGTGATGCATCTCTGGTAAGATTTATAAGGGGCATTGCCAATACTTTTTGACTGTCTGTAAATTAAGTTAATTTTTGTATAATGTACAGTTTGTTTAACCTTAGAGCTTCTATAGATTTATACTTTTTATTATACTTGAATGAGGCAGAAAAGCACTGTGGAAAATCTGTAGCTCTGGATGTGACTTGCAAACATACCAAAAAAAAAAAAAAAAAAAATAGAACAAGGTACTGAACTGAACAGCAAACTTAACCAGACGCTTTCTATCCAGAAAGCTGTAGTTTTTCAAACCAGACTTAAATGAAGTAATTTAAACTATAGCAGTCTTCTATCATAAAAGATTGCTAAGTCACAAATGATTACCTCTTTGATACAATAAACCTCTGAGCCTCTTCATCTGTGTTACTCCACGTCTCAGAAGAGAGCTCTGCTGAGGTATGTTGACACCTCTGCCCTTTGGTATATTACATAACTTCCAGGACAAAATTGACTCTCTGCATCCTGGATACACCGTGTGTGTCGAGTCACCATCCTTCAGATGGTCTAGTTTCCACGTGGTTACTCTGAGAACCACTGAATAATCATATACCAAAAATGCGATTTTTTGAATCTGTTCCAATTTAGTACTTAGAGCAAACAAATGTGAACTGCATGACATCTACAGTTTAGAATGCACAAAGCTCTTTACACAAAAGGTACATGTGAGGTTAAAACCTGAACTTTTCCAAAGCTTATTTCTCTTGCTTTAAACGAATAACTGTCTGGAAGGACTGAAACACTTGAGCCTTGTGCTGGACGCGATGACGTACCTGAACACACCTGCCCATCATCGAGACCTCGCATCCTTGAGGCTACAGGATAAATCATCTCGGACGCTGACTACTGTCGGGAGGACACTGTGTGTAAAAGTATTGTTTGGGGGATTTAAAAATATATGCAAAGTCAATATTGGATGAACAACACATTACCATGAAGTGCCCAACAATGCAGGTTGAAAATAAAGTTGGTCATAATCAAACCCGCCCGGGGGTGACTCTTCTGTAATGACTGGCCAGCCCTCCCATCAGAGTTCTTGGTGAACTGTCACAAGGACCCTTGCCCCTTCATCTCAGAGCCTTAGGACTGCTGCGGCGTAAACCCAGGCCTAAGCCCTTCTGGCGGGCCTGCTGGGGAGGGAGGCGTCCAGCGTCTCATGTCCAGGCAGCCAACTTCCTGAGGCTCAGAAATGACAGAAGAGGTGCGCCCGTGTCAGTAAGGTCAGCAGAGCAGGGCTAGCAGCCGAGCCAGACCAGGGCTGACTGACCTTCATGGAGAAGCCGCGGACGGACAGACAGACAGGAGATAGAGTGTGTCAACAGCGCTCCCCAGCCTGGGAAGGTGCGCTGATTTTCAGGGGCTCTCAGGGGCCGACCTAGAGCAAAAGTCAAACTTGAATTAAGCATAAAGTTTCCCTTGGATGCAGAATTTCTGGGAATGATATGCTGAACTTTGCAGTGAAGCAAAGGTCTGCCTTGAGAAAAGAGAGAGTATCCTTGAAATCCTAAGATATAGCTAAAGGTCTGCCCTTGAGAAAAGAGAGAGTATCCTTGAAATCCTAAGATATAGCTAACTTTGATGGGTTTTTAATTTTTAAAACTGTGCCTGCTACCATCACAGAGGTTGATCTCAGTACCTCTCTCAGTGTCTTGAGAAAAATGATGCAATTTTAATTTTACAGATGTGGATACAGAAACTCAGCTGGATTTTCCTTATGTGAAAATGAGTGTTATTTTTGGAGTATTATTTTGCCATGGGTGAGAATCTCCTTGCGTAGAAGTGACAATGAATTATAGAACACATAAAACTTTACACATTTATGGAAAATACAGTATTAATAGGATAAAAATTAAATAGTGTACTATGGAAGGTTTCCAGGTGAATTAAGACCTTCCCCAAGTTCTGCCATTGATTTGGTCCTGTCACCTGATTTCCCTGAATATTCCTCTATTTAAAATAGAAGTCTGTCCTTAGAATGAATCTGTAATGTCAAGAAACCTTTGTGTACATTGCAGCTGCCACATACAGTCAGCCCTCTGTATCCATGCGTCCCCACAGGTCCAACCAACCCAGACTAAAAATACTAATTCAAGAAAGTTCCAAAAAGCAAAACTTAAATGTTTCTCCCACTGGCAACTATTTACATGCCACTTACACTGAATCAGGTCTTACAGTAAATCTAGAGACTGTTTAGTACACGGGGGATGCACATAGGTTATACTGGACTAACCACATCATTTTACATGAGGGACTTGAGAATCCTTGGATCTGGCAGGAGACGGGGTGATCCTAAGACCAACCCTTGCCCTCAGCCCCTGTGGTCCCAAAGGACAGCTGCAATTTGAGAGAGAAAAAATATGCCTAAGTGTCTTGATTTCATTTGAACGGATGGGTGTTCAGAACATACATAAAACCATAAACCAGAACTAGAAACATCTTACATTTTATAGAATCCCCTGGCTCTTGAACCTACCTCTTCAGTAGAACCAGCAATGCATTTACAAAAGGATGAAAAAAATAAACCTGGATGGTGCTCCAAGGGTTTCTGGCGTAGATGCTGTGATCAGTCCTTTGTAGACAAGAAGAAACTAAGGAACCGAGGAGGCAAGTGGTACCCTCCATGTCGCACAGCAACAGGCGGCCTGGCTGGGATGGGAGCCTGACGGGGATCCAGCTTCATGCTGTGGGACAGGAACACAGGACGGAAATTAAGGTAGCGCGCCTGACATGCATTCTCTCCTGTGAATATTAAGACAAGGCTTCTTGACAAAATGCACTGGGGAAGTTTTTAACTTTGAGCACCTGATATCTATTTGGAAGATGGTATTAATTAATTGCCCTCTCTGCCTCCCTAGCTCGATTAATTCAATTTCCATGAATCTTTGTTGCGTGCACACGTGTCTGTGGCACCTTTCCCTCCCTTTCTCCCTTTCCTTCCTCTTGGTTTTGTTTACACCTCTGTGGGCGATGGATGAGCACCGCCTGTCTATGCCAGGTAACTAAGGGAACACCTCCTGACTGAGCGATGCTGAGGACAAGGAAAGGCACACCATGGATTTTTTATTGTGTAGCCCATTACTGATATGCAGAGGTTTCTATAACACCTAAATGTCCTTGTCGGAATCTCCACATGTCTATCTACTACTTAAAACATTTTTGCTCATGTTCAAGAACCAGCCTTCAAGACAAACTTCTTACTCTTCAGCTTTCTAACTTTAAAACCAAACCTACTTTAAAAAATGATGACTGTCTCATATTCATGGTGTTTTGTTTGTAGTAACACCATTTAAACATCAGAGCAATGTTTTTCAAATTTACAAATTACTTTTTATAATTGCAGTTTCTAATTTGAAGACTCAGACTGGAATATCAAAATACACTGATGGTATTCACTTGGTATTTTATCCAGTTTCCTCCAAAATATAAACTTAAATAATTTTAATTGAGCTGAGTTTTCAGAGATTTGATAAATCTCTGAATTGGATACAACCCATTAGGCAAAAGTCTCAATTTGTGAAAACGTTAGGAGGAAGTTCTCTGTTTTATATTATAGGCTTCCTCCATAAGGGATAAGCTTAATGGCAAACTGATAGAAAACTATTTGAATTTCTAAGAAAAGGATGATTGATTGATGCTTGAAACTTGTCTTAAAAAAATACAGCAAATTAAAATTATTTCCCATCAATAATAATTATATTTAACAGTGTGGTGACCATACACATACAGGAAAAGAACATACTATATGAAAATAAAGGACACTTCTTGGAGGTTGTTGTGGAGGATTAATATTGATTTTTTAACCATCATCTGTAGGGTGAATGAAAGGTTCCTGGGCATTTTGATTTCAAGGTTATGCTTGCTTTGCTTACACTCATATATGCTTTAGGTAAATCAGTTGAAAATTAAAATACTGTTATCAAGATTGTCAGGAAATATATCAGCAACCTCAGATACACAGGTGAAACCACCCTAATGACAGACAATGAAGAAGAACTAAAGAGCCTTTTGGTGAGTGTGAAGGAGGAGAATGAAACAACTGGCTTGACACTCTACATTCAAATAAACTAAGATCATGACATCAAGTCCCATCACTTCATGGCAAATAGATGAGGGGAAGTGGAAGCAGTGACAGATACAGATCAGAGCAAAATAAATGAAAAAGAAATTAAACTGGCAAAAATCAATAGAAGTAAAAGCTGGTATTTAGAGAAGATAAAATTGATAACACTTTAGTGAGACAAATCAAGAAAAAAGGGAGAAGACTCAAATCAATAAATTAGAAGTGAAAAAGAACTTAACAGACATACAAAGGATCATAGCAGACTATTATGAGCAACTATATGCTAATAAAATGGACAACCTGGAAGAAATAGGCTGTTTCTTAGAAAAGTACAATCCTCCAAAACTGAACCAAGAAGAAATAGAAAACACGAGTAGACCAATCACATGCACTGAAATAAAAACCGATTAAAAAATCTTCCAGCATGCAAAAGTCCAGGGCCAAGTGGCTTAACAGCCAAATTCTATCAAACATTTACAGAGACCTAACACCTATCCTTCTCAAACAATTTCAAAAACTTGCAGAGGGAAGAAAACTCCCAAATTCATTCTAGGAGGCCACCATCACTCTGATACCAAAACCAGACAAAGACATCACAAAATTTTAAAAATTATGGACTAATATCACAGATGAGCATAGATGCAAAAATCCATAACAAAATAGCAGCAAACATTGTGGCAAAAGGGCAGGTGAGGAACTTAGGAGAAAGAACAAGAAGGGGTGTGTCTGAGTCCCAGAACATTCCCTCAGAAATGATGGAGACGTTTTGAGGCTACGGTAAGAATAAGACTGAAAACGAGAGGCAAGAGGCTTAAGTCCAAAACCTGAGAACAGAGAACTCCTGACTCCAGGGAACATTAATCGATAAGAGCTCATCAAAAGCCTCCATACCTACACTGAAACCAAGCACCACCCAAGAGCCAACAAGTTCCAGAGCAAGACATACCATGCAAATTCTTCAGCAATACAGGAACATAGCCCTGAGCTTCAATATACAGACTGCCCAAAGTCACTCTAAACCCATTAACATCTCAAAACTCACTACTGGACCCTTAATTGCACTCCATATTGAAGAAATCCAGCTCCACCCACCAGAACACCGACACAAGCTTCCCTAACCAGGAAACCTTGACAAGCCACCTGTACAACCCCACCCACAGTGAGGAAACTCCACAATAAAGAGAACTCCACAAACTGGCAGAATACAGAAAGGCTACCCCAAACGCAGCAATATAAACAAGATGAAGAGGCAGAGGAATACCCAGCAGGTAAAGGAACAGGATAAATGCCCACCAAACCAAAGAAGAAGAGATAAGGAATCTACCTGATAAAGAATTCAGAATAATGATGGAGAAAATGATCCAAAATCTTGAAAACAAAATGGAGTTACAGATAAATAGCCTGAGACAAGGATTGAGAAGATGCAAGAAAGGTTTAACAAGGACCTAGAAGAAATAAAGAAGAGTCAATCTATAATGAATGCAATAAATGAGATCAAAAACATCTGGAGAGAACCAACAGTAGAATAACGGATGCAGAAGATAGGATAAGTGAGGTAGAAGATAGAATGGTAGAAGTAAATGAAGCAGAGAGAAAAAAGAAAAAATTAAAAGAAATGAGGACAACTTCAGAGACCTCTGGGACAATGTGAAATGCCCCAACATTCGAATCACAGGAGTCCCAGAAGAAGACAAAAAGAAAGGCCATGAGAAAATACCTGAGGAGATAATAGCTGAACACTTCCCTAAAATGGGGAAGGAAATAATCACCCAAGTCCAAGAAACCCAGAGAGTCCCAAACAGGATAAACCCAAGGTGAAACACCCCAAAACACATATTAATCAAATTAACAAAGATCAAACACAAAGAACAAATATTAAAAGCAGCAAGGGAAAAACAACAGATAACACACAAAGGGATTCCCGTAAGGATAACAGCTGATCTTTCAATAGAGACTCTTCAGGCCAGAAGGGGAATGGCAAGACATACTTAAAGTGATGAAAGAGAAAAACCCAGATTATTGTACCCAGCAAGGATTGCATTCAAATATGAAGAAGAAATCAAGAGCTTTACAGACAGGCAAAAGCTCAGAGAATTCAGCACCACCAAACCAGCTCTCCAACAAATGCTAAAGGATCTTCTCTAGACAGGAAACACAGAAAGGGTGTATAAACTCAAACCCAAAACAACAAAGTAAATGGCAATGGGATCATACTTATCAATAATTACCTTAAATGTAAATGGGTTGAATGCCCCAACCAAAAGACAAAGACTGGCTTAATGGATACAAAAACAAGACCTATATATGCTGTCTACAAGAGACCCACCTCAAAACAAGGGACACATACAGACTAAAAGTGAAGGGATGGAAAAAGATTTTCCATGCAGAGACCAAAAGAAAGCAGGAGTAGTAATACTCATATCAGATAAAATAGACTTCAAAACAAAGGCTGTGAAGAGAGAGAAAGAAGGACACTACATAATGATCAAAGGATCAATCCAAGAAGAAGATATAACAATTATATATGCACCCATACATTCAGAAAACGAACATCATGGCATCTGACCCCATCACTTCATGGGAAATAGATGGGGAAACAATAGAAACAGTGTCAGACTTTATTTTTTGGGGCTCCAAAATCACTGCAGATGGTGACTGCAGGCATGAAATTAAAAGACGCTTATTCCTTGGAAGAAAAGTTATGACCAACCTAGATAGTATATTCAAAAGCAGAGACATTACTTTGCCAACTAAGGTCCGTCTAGTCAAGGCTATGGTTCTTCCTGTGGTCATGTATGGATGTGAGAGTTGGACTGTGAAGAAGGTTGAGTGCTGAAGCATTGATGCTTTTGAAGTGTGGTGTTGGAGAAGACTCTTGAGAGTCCCTTGGACTGCAAGGAGATCCAAGCAGTCTATTCTGAAGGAGATCAACCCTGGGATTTCTTTGGAAGGAATTATGCTAAAACTGAAGCTCCAGTACTTTGGCCACCTTATGTGAAGAGTTGACTCATTGGAAAAGACCCTAATGCTGGGAGGGATTGGGGGCAGGAGGAGAAGGGGACAACCGAGGATGAGATGGCTGGATGGCATCACGGACTCAATGGACGTGAGTCTGAGTGAACTCCGGGAGTTGGTGACGGACAGGGAGGCCTGGCGTGCTGCGATTCATGGGGTCGCAAAGAGTCGGACACGACTGAGTGACTGAACTGAACTGAAATGCACCCAACATAGGAGCACTGCAATATGTAAGGCAAATGGTAATAAATATGAAAGGGGAAATTAACAATAACACAATAATAGTGGGAGACTTTAATACCCCACTCACACCTATGGATAGATCAACTAAACAGAAAATTAACAAGGAAACACAAACTTTAAGTGATACAATAGACCAGTTAGACCTAATTGATATGTATAGGACATTTCACCCCAAAACAATGAATTTCACCTCTTTTTCAAGTGCACATGGAACCTTCTCCAGGATAGATCACATCCTGGGCCATAAATCTAGCCTTGGTAAATTCAAAAAAACAGATTATTCCAAGCATCTTTTCTGACCACAATGCAATAAGATTAGATGTCAATTACAGGAGAAAAACTATTAAAAATTCCAGCATATGGAGGCTGAACAACACACTGCTGAATAACCAATAAATCACAGAAGAAATAATAAAATATGCATAGAAATGAATGAAAATGAAAACAACAACCCAAAACCTATGGGACACTGTAAAAGCAGTGCTAAGGGGAAGGTTCATAGCAATGTGGGCTTACCTCAAGAAACAAGTGAAAAGTCAAATAAATAACCTAATTCTACACCTAAAGCAACTAGAAAAGGAAGAAATGAAGAACCCCAGAGTTAGTAGAAGGAAAGAAATCTTAAAGATTAGGGCAGAAATAAATGCAAAAGAAACAAAAGAGACCATAGCAAAAATCAACAAAGCTAAAAGCTGGTTCTTTGAGAAGATAAATAAAATTGACAAACCATTAGCCAGACTCATCAAGAAACAAAGGGAGAAGAATCAAATCAACAAAATTAGAAATGAAAATGAAGAAAACAACAGATAACACAGAAATACAAAGGATCATAAGAGACTACTAATGGCAACTATATACCAATAAAATGGACGACTTTGAAGAAACAGACCAATTCTTAGAAAAGTACAACTTTCCAAAACTGAACCAGGAAGAAATAGAAAATCTTAACAGATCCATCACAAGCACAGAAATTGAAACTGTAATTAGAAATCTTCCAGCAAACAAAAACCCAGGACCAGACAGCTTCACAGCTGAATTCTACCAAAAATTTAGGGAAGGGCTAACATCTATTCTACTCAAACTCTCCCAGAAAATTGAGAGGAAAGTATAAACTCCCAAACTCATTCTATGAGGCCACCATCACCCTAATGCCAAAACCAGACAAAGATGCCACAAAAAAAGAAAACTACAGGCCAATATCACTGATGAACACAGATGCAAAAATCCTTAACAAAATCCTAGCAAACAGAATCCAACAACATATTAAAAGATCATACATCATGACCAAGTGGGCTTTATCCCAGGGATGCAAGGATTCTTCAATATCTGCAAATCAATCAATGTAATACACCCCATTAACAAACTGAAAGATAAAAGCCATATGATTATCTTAATAGATGCAGAGAAAGCCTTTCACAAAATTCAACATCCATTTATGATAAAGACCCTCCAGAAAGCAGGAATAGAAGGAACATACCTCAACATAATAAAAGCTATATGTGACAAACCCACAGGAAACATTATCCTCAATGGTGAAAAACTGAAAGCATTTCCCCTAAAGTCAGGAACAAGACAAGGGTGCCCACTCTCACCACTACCATTCAACACAGTTTTGGAAGTTTTGGCCACAGCAATCAGAGCAGAAAAAGAAATAAAAGGAATCCAGATTAGAAAAGTAGAAGTAAAACTCTCACTGTTTGCAGTGAGATGATCCTCTACATAGAAACCCTAAAGACTCCACCAGAAAATTACTAAAGCTAATCAATGAATATAGTAAAGTTTCAGGATATAAAATTAATACACAGAAATCCCTTGCATTCATATACACTACCAATGAGAAAACAGAAAGAGAAACAATCCCAATCACCATTGCAAAGAAAAGAATAAAATACTTGGGAATATATCTACCTAAATAAAAAAAGACCTATATATATAGAAAACTATAAAACACTGATGAAAGAAATCAAAGCAGACACAAATAGATGGAGAAATTACCATGTTCGTGGATGGGAAGAATCAATATAGTGAAAATGAGTATACTACCCAAAGCAATCTATAGATTCAGTGCAATCCCTATCAAGCTACCAACGGTATTTTCCACAGAACTAGAACAAATAATTCACAGTTTGTATGGAAATACAAAAAACCTCGAATAGCCAAAGCCATCTTGAGAAAGAAGAATGGAACTGGAGGAATCAACCTGCCTGACTTCAGGCTCTACTACAAAGCTATAGCCATCAAGACAGCATGGTACTGGCACAAAGACAGAAATATAGATCAATGGAACAGAATAGAAAGCCCAGAGATAAATCCACACACCTACGGACACCTTATCTTCAACAAAGGAGGCAAGAATATATAATGGAGAAAAGACAATCACTTTAACAAGTGGTGCTGGGAAAACTGGTCACCCACATGTAAAAGAGTGAAACTAGAACACTTTCTAACACCACACACAAAAATAAACTCAAAATGGATTAAATATCTCAACGTAAGACTAGAAACTATAAAACTCCTAAAGGAAAACACAGGCAAAACACCCTCCGACATAATTCACAGCAGGATCCTATATGATCCTGTATGACCCACCTCCCAGAGTATTGGAAATAAAAGCAAAAATAAACAAATGGGATGGGACCTAATTAAACTTAAAAGCTTTTGCACAATGAAGGAAACTATAAACAAGGTGAAAAGACAGCCTTCAGAATGGGAGAAAATAATAGCAAACAAAGCAACTGACAAAGAATTAATCTCAAAAATATACAAGCAACTCTTGCAGCTCAATTCCAGAAAAATAAATGACCCAAACAAAAAAATGGGCCAAAGAACTAAATAGACATTTCTCCAAAGAAGACATACAGATGGCTAACAAACACATGAAAAGATACTCAACATCACTCATTATCAGAGAAATGCAAATCAAAACCACAATGAGGTACCATTTTACACCAGTAAGAATGGCTGCTATCTGAAAGTCTACAAGCAGTAAATGCTGGAGAGGGTGTAGAGAAAAAGGAACCCTCTTACACTGTTGGTGGGAAGGCAAACTAGTACAGCCACTATGGAGAAGAGTGTGGAGATTCCTTAAAAAACTGAAAATAGAACTGCCATACGACCCAGCAATCCCACTGCTGGACATACCACTGAGGAAACCAGAACTGAAAGAGACATGTGTACCCCAATGTTCATTGTAGCACTGTTTATAATAGCCAGGACATGGAAACAACCTAGGTGTCCATCAGCAGATGAATGGATAAGAAAGCTGTGGTACATATACACAGTAGAATATTACTTAGCCATTAAAAAGAATACATTTGAATCAGTTCTAATGAGGTGGATCAAACTGGAGCCTATTATACAGAGTGAAGTAAGCCAGAAAGAAAAACACCAATACAGTATACTAACACATATGTTAGTATGTGGAATTTAGAAAGGCGGTAACGACAACCCCATATGTGAGACAGCAAAAGAGATACAGATGTATAGAACAGTATTTTGGACTCTGTGGCAGAGGGCAAGGGTGAGATGATTTAAGAGAATAGCATTGAAACATGTATATTATCATATGTGAAATGGATTACCAGTCCAGGTTCAATGCATGAGACAGGGTGCTTGGGGCTGGTGCACTGGGATGACCCAGAGGGATGAAATGGGGAGGGAGGAGGGAGGGGGGTTCAGGATGGGGAACACATGTATACCCGTGGCAGATCCATGTCAGTGTATGGCAAAACCACTACAATATTGTAAAGTAATTAGCCTCCAATTAAAATAAATAAATTTATATTAAAAAAATAACAAACAATTCAACTTTTATACATTAAAAGAATCAGACATCATGATCAAGTGGAATTTATCCCAGGGATTCTTCAATAAATGCCAATCAATGTGATACACCATATTAACAAATTGAAGAATAAAAAAATATAATCTCATAGATACAGAAAAAGCTTTTGACACAATTCAATACCTATGTATGAAAAGAACTCTCCAGAGAGTAGGCAAAGAGGGAACCTATCTCAACGTAAGAGAGGCCATATGCACCAAAGACATAGCAAACACTATTCTCAATGGTGAAAAACTTAAAGCATTTCCTCTAAGATCAAGAACAAGACAAGGGTGCCCACTCTTTCCCACCATTATTCAACACAGTATTGGAAGTCCTACCACAGCAATCAGAAGGAAAAAAAAAAAAAAACAGAGGAATCCTGACTGGAAAAGAAGTAAAACTGTCACTGTGCAGATGACATGATATTGTACATAGATCCTGCCAGAAAACTGCTGCTGCTGCTGCTGAGTCACTTCAGTCATGTCCGACTCTGTGCGACCCCAGAGACAGCAGCCCACCAGGTCCCCCGTCCTTGGGATTCTCCAGGCAAGAACACTAGAGTGGGTTGCCATTTCCTTCTCCAGTGCATGAAAGTGAAAAGTGAAAGTGAAGTCGCTCAGTTGTGTCTGACTCTGTGCGACCCCATGGACTGCAGCCTACCAGGCTCCTCCATCCACGAGATTTTCCAGGCAAGAGTACTGGAGTGGGTTGCCATTGCCTTCTCTGGCCAGAAAACTTCTAGAGTTCGTCAGTGATTTTGCAAAGCTGCAGGACGCAAAATTAAAGCACAGAAATCCCTTGCCTTCCTGTACACTAACAACGAAAAATCAGAAAAAAGGAAAAAAATGTGCCTTCACCACTGCAATAAATAGAATAAAATACCTGGGAATAAACCTACTTGAGGAGACAAAAGACCTGTATTTAGAAACCTAGAAGGCACTGCTTAAAGAAGTCAAAGACAAATAAAATATACCATGTTCTTGGATCAGAAGAATCAATATTGTGAAAACAACTAAACTAACCTCAAACAATCTACAGATTAGTGTAGTCTCTTATCAAATTCTAATGACATTTTTCATAAAATTATAACGAAAAATTTTTACAATTTGTATGGATCACAAAAAAAAAAAACCCAAATAGCCAAAGCAATCTTGAGAAAGAAAATTGGAGCTGGAGGAATAAACTTTTCTGACTTCACACTATACTACAAAGCTTCAGTAATCAAGATAATATGGTACTGGCACAAAAACAGAAATATCATTCAATGGAACAAGGTAAAAAGCCCCCCAAAAATCCACACACCTATGGGCCTCTTAACTTTGACAAAGGAGGAATATACAATGGAGAAAAGGGATAGCCCTTCTATATGTAGCACTGGCAACACTGGAGAGCTACATGTGAAAAAATGAAATTAGACCATACTCTGAACACCATACACAAAGATGAACTAAAAAAAAAATGGGTTGTAGACCTAAATGTAAGTCCAAAAACTGTAAAACTCTTAGAGGAAAACATAGAACACTCTTTGACATGAATCATCACAAGATCCTCTTTGACCCACCTCCTAGAGTTATGGAAACAAAACCTAAATTAAACAAATGGGACCTAATTAAACTTAAAAGCTTTTGCACAGCAAAGTAAACTATAAACAAGGTGGAAAGACAACCCTCAGAATGGGAAATATGATTGCAAAACAAAACAACTGAAAAAGGAATCATATCCAAAATATACAAGCAGCTTGTGCAGCTTAATATCAGAAAAACAACCCAATCAAGAAACAGGCAAAAGACCTAAACCGACATTTCTCCTAAGAAGACATACAGATGGCCAAACACATGAAAATATGTTCAACATCACTCATTATGGAGAGAAATAAAAATAAAAACTGCAATGAGGTATCACATCACACTCGTTAGAATGGCCACCATCAAAAAATCTACAATAAATGTGTAGAGGGTGTGGAGAAAAGTTTACATTGCCTGTTGTAGGGAACATAAACTGATACAACCACTATGGAGAATAGTATGAAGATTCCTTAAAAAGACAAGGAATAAAGCTACAATATTACTCAGCAATCCCACTACTGGACATATATTCTGAGAAAACCATAATTCAAGAAGACCCATGTATCCCAATGTTCATTGCAGCTCTATTTATTGGCAGGACATGGAAGCAATCTCAATGTCTGTGGACAGATGAATGGATAAAGAAGTTGTGGTACGTATATACAATGGAATATTACTCGGCCATAAAAAGGAACAAAATTGGGTCATTTGTAGTGATGTGAATAAACCCGAAGTGTCATACATAGTGAAGTCAGAAAGAGAAAATCAGACATCATATACTAATGCACATACTTATGGAATCTAGAAAAATGGTACGATGAGCCTATTTGCAGGGAAGGAATGGAGACACAGACATAGAGAATGGACTTGTATTCACTGTGGGGAAAGAAAGAGGGTGAGGCAAACAGAGTAACATTGACATATATACACTGCAGTGTTTAAAATAGATAACAGTGGGAAACAGAGCTCAACTCTATGGTCTGTGACAACCTGGAAGGATGGGATTGGGTAGGGGTGTGAGAGGGTGGCTGAAGAGAGGGGATATTTCTATACTTAGAGCTGATTCATGCTGTTTTTCTGCAGAAACCAGCACAGCATTGTAAGGTAATTATACAGTTCAGTTAATTGACAAAAGGAAAGAAATCATAAAAATCAGGGCAGAAATAAATGAAACAGGAAAAGAAAAAGTTAAAAATACCAATAAAATAAAAGTTGGCTCTTTGATAAAATAAAATTGATAAACCTTTAGCCAGACTCAAAATAAAATTGGATAGGATTCAAATTAATAAAATTAGAAAAAGAAGTCACAAAGATGCTGTAGATGTGAGGATCATAAGGATCATAAGAGATCCTTATATGCCTTATATGCCAATAAAATGGACAACCTAGAAGAAATGAAACAGGAAGTATTAGAAAATATAAACAGACCAATCACAAGTAATGAAACTGAAACAGTAATCAAAAATCTTCTAGCAGAAGTCCAGAAGCTCATGGCTTCACAACCAAATTCTAGCATTTATGTTAGACCTAACACCTCTCCTTCTCAAAACTCTTTCAAAGAATTGTAAAGGGAGGGACACTCCAAATTCAGTCTACGATATCACCATCACCCTGAAACCGAAACCTCACAAAGATATAAAAAATAAAGGCCAATATCACTGATGAAAACAGATGAAAAAAAAATCCTCATAACAGAGTAGCAAACAATTCAAAGCACGTTAAAAGGATCATACACCATGATCAAATGAAATTTATTCCAGGGATACAAGGATTCTCCAATATATGCAGATCAACCAATGCAACACACCATGTTAATAAAGAATAAAAGCCATATGATCTCTCAATATATGCAGAAGAAGCTTTTGATGAAATTGCACACCCATTTATGGTAAAAACTGTCCAGAAAGTGGGCATAGAGGAAACACATCTCAATATAATAATGCCATATACACCAAGCCTACAGCAGACATCATTTTCAGTGGTGAAAAACTAAAAGCATTTCTCTGAATATCAGGAATAAGACAAGGATGTCCATTCTGACCACGTTTATTCAATGTAATTTTGGTAGTTCTAGCCCAGCAATCAGGGAAGAAAAATAAATAAAACAAACTGAAAAGGAAGCAAAACTGTCACTGTTTGCAAATGACATGTTACTACACATAGAAAATCCTAAAGATGCCACCAGAGGAGCTTCCCTGGTGGTTCAGGAGTAAAGAATCCACCTGCCGATGCAGGAGACACAGGTTTGATCCCTTGTCTGGGAGGATCCCACGTGCTGTGGAGCAGCAAAGCATGTGTGCCACAATACGATAGAGCCTGGGGGCCACAAATGCCAGCCCATGTGCAGCAGCTACTGGAGCTCGTGCGCCCCAAAGCCCGTGCTCCACAGTAAGAGATGCCACTGCAGTGAACCCGTGCAGAGCAACAAAGAGCAGCCGCCACTCGCCACAACCAGAGACAAGCACGCAGCAACAAAGGCCCAACAGCCAAAAATAGATGAATTGTTTAAAAAACGAGTTTTTTAGGTCAATTTGTGCTTTTATTTACCAATATAATCAACTACAGTGGACTGCAAACTTTTTCGATTAAAAAATACATTTTATATCACAATCCAACACACACATATATAATATGTACACATATATAAAAGCAAAATAAATTTTAACAAAAACCCTGAGTGCTGTTTTTTTTGGAGATCTTTACTTTAAAAAAAAAAAAAAAGAAGAAGAAGAAACAATAATCTTAAAAACAGATGCCACCAGAAATCTACTGGACCTAATCAATGAATTTGGTAAAAGTTCAGTATATAAAATTAATGCATGGAAATATTTTGTACTTCTATACTAACAATAAAAAAATAATTAGGAAAACAATCCCATTTACCATTGGAAGGAATAGTATAAAATACCTAGAAATAAACCTACCTAAGGAGGCAAAGCTTTAAGCTAGCTTAAAACTCAACATTCAGAAAACTAAGATTATGGCATCCGGTCCCATCACTTCATAGCAAACAGATGAGGAAACAATGGAAACAGTAAAAGACTTTTTTGAGGGGGGGCTCCAAAATCACTGCAGATGGTGACCGCAGCCATGAAATTAAAAGACGCTTGCTCCTTGAAGAAAAGCTATCACCAACCTAGACAGCATACTAAAAAGCAGAGACATTACTTAGCCAACAAAGGTCTGTCTAGTCAAAGCTATGGTTTTTCCAGCAGTCATGTATGGATCTGAGAGTTGGACTATAAAGAAAGCTGAGCACTGAAAAATTGATGCTTTTGAACTGATGTGCTGGAGAAGACTCTTGAGAGTCCCTTGGACTGCAAGGAGATCCAACCAGTCCATCCTAAAGGAGGTCAGTCCTGAATAGTCATTGGAAGGACTGATGCTGAAGCTGAAACTCCAATAATTTGGCCATGTGATGCAAAGAACTGACTCATTGGAAAAGACCCTGGTGCTGGGAAAGATTGAAGGCAGGAAGAGAAGGGGATGACAGAGGATGAGATGGTTGGATGGCATCACCGACTCGATGGCCATGAGTTTGAGTAAACTCCAGGAATTGGTAAGGGACAGGGAGGCCTGGCATGCTGCAGTCCATGGGGTCAGAAAGAGTCAGACACGACTGAGTGACTGAACTGAAGGAGGCAAAAGACCTATACTCATAAAAATATTAACACTGATGAAAGAAACCAAAGATGACATAAGCAGATGGAGTAATATACTGTATTCTTGGATTGGAAGTCAATATTGTGAAAATGAATACACTACCTAACACAAGGTATTGATTTGATGCAATTCCTATCAAATTATCAAGGTCATTCTTCACAGAATTAGAACAGAAATTGTACAATTAGTATGGAAATACTAAAGACCCAGGGTAGCCAAGCAATCTTGAGAAAGAAAGACATATCTGGAGAAATCAGGCTCCATGACTTCAAACTAGACTACAGAGCTACAGTAATCAAGACATCATGGTACTGGCACAAAAACAGAAATGTAGGTCAGTGGTAAAGAACAGATACCCCAGAATAAACCCCACACCTATGGTCATCTAATCTGTGACACAGGAGGCAAGAATATACAATAGAGAAAAGAAAGCCTCTTCAATAAGTAGTGCTGGAAAATCTGGACAGCTCTGAGGTGAGATTTGGGGCATGGGAGGAAGGCACAAGAGTGGGAGGATATATCTACATGCTTAGTCGCTCAGTATACGTATAGCCGGTTCATGTAGTTATACAGTGTAAATTAAAACATTATAAAGCAATTAAACTTCGATTAAAAATAAATTGATTAAATGTTGAATTTAAAAAAAGAAAGCTTGAGTTGCACTTAAATCAGATGAAATAGTTTAACATCAAGATTGTTATAAGAGACAAAATCATGACATAATAATCAAGGGATCAATCTAAGAATAAGATATAACAATTGTATTTATGCACCACTATAGGAACACCTCATATATAAGGCAAATGCTAACAGACAAAACAGAGAAATCAACAGTAATGCAAAAATAGTGGAGGACTTTAATATTCCCTTTACACAAATGGGCAAATCATCAAGATAGAAAATAAATAAGGAAACACAAGCTTTAAATGACACAACAGACCAGATAGATTTAATTGATATTTACATAAAACATTCAACCTGAAAGTAGCAGCATTCACTTTCTTCTCAAGTGCATATGGAACATCCTTCAGGATGGATCACATCGTGGGTCATGATTCAAGCCTCAGTAAATGCAAGAAAGCTGAAATTGTATCAAACAACTTTTCCAACAACACTATAAGATTAGAAATCAATTACAGGAAAAGAAGGAAAAAAAAAAAAAACACAAACACTTCGAGGCTAAATAATATGCTGCTAAATAACCAAGAGATCACTGAGGAAATCAAACAGGAAATTTTAAAATATGTAGAAACAAATAACAATGAAAGCATGACAACCCAAAAACTATGAGATGCAGCAAAAGCATCTCATAAGATGTGAAGTTTACAGCAACTCATTCTCCCCTTAAGAAATAAGAAAAATCTCAAACAATCTGCTCTTTCACCTAATACAACCAGAGAAAGAAGATCAAAGAATCCATAGTTGGTGGAAGGGAAGAAATGATAAAACAGCAGAAAAAAATGTAAACAAAGAAAACAATAGCAAATATCAATAAAAGTAACAGTTGGTTCTTTGAAAAAAACAAAATTGATAAAACTTAAGTCAGACTCAAAAAAAGAAATCTGAATCAATAAAATTAGAAATAAAAAAGAAGAAATTACAACCGATCCTGAAGACACGCACAGGACCATATGGTACTAGCAAAAGCAACTATTTGCCAATAACATGGACGACCTGGAGGAAACGGGCAAGTCCGTCGAGCGGTGCAACCTTCCAAGGCTGGACCAATGAGCAATAGAACATATAAACAGACCAATCACAAGTAATGAAATTGAAAGAGTAATTAAAAATATTGCAACAAACAAAAGTCAAGGACCTGATGGCTTCACAGGCAAGTTCCATCAAACATTTATAGAAGACCTAGCATGTCTCCTTTGCAGACTCTTCCAAAAAACTGCAGAGGGAAGAAAACTCCTAAACTTGATTTATAGGGCCATCATCACCCAAATACCCAAGCCAGACAAAGTTATCACAAAAAAAGAAAATTACAGACCAATATCACTAACGAATACAGATGCAAAAGTCCTCAACAAAATACTAGCAAACAGAATTCAACAACACATTGAAAGGATCATATACCATGATTAAGTGGGATTTATTCTAGGGATGCAAGGAGTCTTTGATATATGCAAACCAACCAATGTGATACACTATATTAACAAATTGAAACACAAAAACCATATGATCATCTCAATAAGTGCAGAAAAAGCTTTTAACAAAATTCCACACCCATTTATGACAAAAATTCTCCAGAAAGTGGGCAAGAAGGAACATACCATAATATAATAAAGGCCATATAAAACAAACCCACAGCAAATATCATTCTCAGTGATGAAAAGCAAAGCATTTAAGATCAGCAACAAGACAAGGATGCCCACTCTTGCCACTCTCATCCAACATAGATTTGGAAGTGCTAGCCATGACAATCAGAGAATAAAAAGAAATACAAACTGGAAAAGAAGAAATAAAACCATCACTATTTGCTGATGGCATGACACTATACATAGAAAATCCTAAAGATGCCACCAGAAATCTACTGGACCTCATCAATGAATTTGGAAAGGTTGTAAGATGTAAATTAATGCACAGAAATCTCTTGCATACACTAACAACAAAAGGGTAAAAGAGAAACTAAGGAAACAGTCTCATTTACCATTGCAACAAAAGTAATACAATAGCTAGGAATAAGCCTACCCAGGGGGCAAAAACCGGTACTCAGAATACTATAAGACACTGATGAAAGAAATCAAAGATGAAAAAAATCATGTTCTTGGATTGAAAGAATATTGTAAAAATGACTATCCTACCCAAAACAATTACAGATTCAATGCAATCCAAATAAAACTACCAATGTAATTTTTCACAGAATCAAAAACTAAAAAGTTTATCACTTGGACAGAAACACAAAAGAACCTGAATAGCCAAAGCAATCTTGAGAAAGAAAAATGGAGCAGGATGAATCAACCTTCCTGACTTCAGACTATACCACAAAGCCTCAGTAATCAAGACAATATGGTACTGGCCCCAAAACAGAAATATAGACAAGCAGTACAGGATACAAACCCAAAAGATAAGTCCATAGAACTATGGTACCTAATGTATGACAAAGGAGGCAAGGATATACAATGGAGAAAGGACAGTCTCTTCATTAAGTGGTGCTGGGAAAACTGGACATCTATATGTGAAAGAATGAAATTAGAACACTACCTACCACCATATATGAAAATAAACTCTAAATAGATTAAAGACCTAAATGTAAAACTCGACACTATAAAAATCCTGGAGAAAACATAATGAAAACACTTTGACATAAATCACAGTAAGATCTTCTTTATCCCACCTCCTAGTGTAATGAAACTAAGAAAGAAAGAAAGTGAATTTGCTCAGTTGTGTCCGACTCTTTGCGACCCCATGGACTGTAGCCTACCAGGCTCCTCTGTCCATGGAATTTTTCAGGCAAGAGTACTGCAGTGGGTTGCCATTTCCTTCTCCAGGGGATCTTCCCAATCCAGGGATCAAACCTGGGTCTCCTGCATTGCAGGCAGACACTTTACCATCTGAGCCACCAGGGAAGCAAACAAAAATAAAATGAGATATAATCAAACTTAAAAAGTTTTGCACATCAAGTTCAGTTCAGTCGCTCAGTCGTGTCCAACTCTTTGCGACCCCATGAATCGCAGCACACCAGGCCTCCCTGTCCATCACCAACTCCCGGAGTTCACCCAAACTCATGTGCATTGAGTTGGTAATGCCATCCAGCCATCTCATCCTCTGTCATCCCCTTCTTCTCCTGCCCCCAATCCCTCCTGGCATCAGGGTCTTTTCCAATGAGTCAACTCTTCCCATGAGGTGGCCAAAGTACTGGAATTTCAGCCTCAGCATCAGTCCTTCCAGTGAACACCCAGGACTGATCTCCTTCAGAATGGACTCGTTGGATCTCCTTGCAGTCCATGGGACTCTCAAGAGTCTTTTCCAACACCACAGTTCAAAAGCATCAATTCTTCTGTGCTCAGCCTTCTTCACAGTCCAACTCTCACATCCATATGTGACCACAGGAAAAACCATAGCCTTGACTAGACGGACCTTAGTCGGCAAAGTAATGCCTCTGATTTTGAATATACTATCTAGGTTGGTCATAACTTTTCTTCTAAGGAGTAAGCACCTTTTAATTTCATGGCTGCAGTCACCATCTGCAGTGATTTTGGAGCCCCAAAAAACAGTCTGACACTGTTTCTACTGTTTCCCCATCTATTTCCCATGAAGTGATGGGACCAGATGTCATGATCTTCATTTTCTGAATATTGAGCTTTAAGCCAACTTTTTCACTCTCCTCTCTCACTTTCAACAAGAGGCTTTTTAGTTCCTCCTCACTTTCTGCCATAAGGGTGGTGTCATCTGCATATCTGAGGTTATTGATATTTCTCCCAGCAATCTTGATTCCAGCTTGTGTTTCTTCCAGTCCAGCGTTTCTCATGATGTACTCTGCATAGAAGTTAAATACGCAGGGTGACAATATACAGCCTTGACATACTCCTTTTCCTATTTGGAACCAGTCTATTGAGCCATCTCCAGTTCTAACTGTTGCTTCCTGATCTGCATACAGATTTCTCAAGAGGCAGGTCAGGTGGTCTGGTATTCCCATCTCTTTCAGAATTTTCCACAGTTTACTGTGATCCACACAGTCAAAGGCTTTGGCATAGTCAATAAAGCAGAAATAGATGTGTTTCTGGAACTCTCTTGCTTTTTCCATGATCCAGCGGATGTTGGCAATTTGATCTCTGGTTCCTCTGCCTTTTCTAAAACCAGCTTGAACATCAGGGAGTTCACGGTTCACATATTGCTGAAGTCTGGCTTGGAGAATTTTGAGCATTACTTTACTAGCATGTGAGATGAGTGCAATTGTGCGGTAGTTGGAGCATTCTTTGGCATTGCCTTTCTTTGGAATTGGGATGAAAACTGACCTTTTCCAGTCCTGTGGCCACTGCTGAGTTTTCCAGATTTGCTGGCAAGATCTCTGGTTCCTCTGCCTCTTCTAAAACCAGTTTGAACATCAGGGAGTTCACGGTTCACGTATTGCTGAAGCCTGGCTTGGAGAATTTTGAGCATTACTTTACTAGCATGTGAGATGAGTGCAATTGTGCGGTAGAATAGGCACTAGTTCTTCTATAAATGTTTGATAGAATTCTCCTATGAAGCCATTTTATCCTGGGCTTTCACTTTTGGGGAGCTTTTTATCACAGCTTTAATTTCAGTGCTTGTAATTGGTTCCTTCATAATTTCTATTTCTTCTTGGTTCAGTCTTGGAAGATTGAACTTTTCTAAGAATCTGTCCATTTCTTCCAGGTTATCCATTTTATTGCCATATAGTTGTTCATAATATTCTCTTATAATCCTTTGTATTTCTGCATTGTCTGTTGTAACCTCTCCTTTTTCATTTCTAATATTGTTGATTTGATTCTTCTCTCTTTTTTTCTTGATGAGTCAGGTGAAAGATTTGTCAATTTTGTTTATCTTTCAAAGAAACAGCTGTTAGTTTTATTAATCTTTACTGTTGTTTCTTTCATTTCTTTTTCATTTATTTCTTCTCTGATATTCATGATTTCTTTTGTTCTACTAATTTTGAGGGTTTTTATTTTTTTTGTTCTTTTTCCAGTTGTTTTGTGTGTAAAGTTAGGTTATCTGTTTGATGTTTTTCTTGTTTCTTGAGGTAGGATTGTATTGCTTTAAACTTCTCTCTTAAGACTGCTTTTGCTGCATCCCATAGGTTTTGAGTTGTGTTTTCATTGTCATTTGTTTCTAGAATATATTTTTTTACTTCCCTTTTGATTTCTTTAGCAGCCTGTTGGTTATTTAGAAAAGTATTGTTTAATCTCCATGTGTTTGTTACTGTTTTTTTTTTCTTATAATTGATATCTAGTCTCATAGTGTTGTAGTCAGAGACAATGCTTGATATGATTTCAATTTTCTTAAATTTACTGAGGTTTGATTTGTGACCCAAGATGTGGTTTCTCCTGGAGAATGTTCCACGTGAGCTTGAGAAGAAGGTGTATTTTTCTGCATTTGGATGAAATGTCCTGAAGATATCAGTGAATCCACTTCATCTAATGTATCATTTAATGCTTGTGTTTCCTTATTAATTTTCTGTTTTGATGATCTGTCCGTTGGTATGCTGCTACTGCTAAGTTGCTTCAGTCGTGTCCGACTCTTTGTAACCCCATAGACGACAGCCCACCAGGCTCCCCTGTCCCTGAGATTCTCCCGGCAAGAACACTGGAGTGGGTTGCCATTTCCTTCTCCAATGCATGAAAGTGAAAAGTGAAAGTGAAGTCACTCAGTCGTGTCCGACTCTTCACGACCCCATGGACTGCAGCCTACCAGGCTCCTCCATCCATGGGATTTTCCAGGCAAGAGTCCTGGAGTGGGGGGCCATTGCCTTCTCTGAAGTCCATTGGTATGAGTGGCATGTTAAAGTCTCCTACTATTATTGTGTTACTGTCAATTTCTCCTTTTATGTCTGTTAGTGTTCTTCTCATGTAGTGAGGTGCTTCTGTGTTTGGTGCATAGATATTTACAATTGTTATGTCTTCCTCCTGGATTGACCCCTTGATTATTATGTAGCATCCTTCCTTGTCCCTTGTGTTCTTTATTTTAAGGTCTATTTTGTCTGGTATGAGGATTGCTACTCCAGCTTTCTTTTGCTTGCCATTTGCATGGAATATATTTTTCCATCCTGTCACTTTCAGTCTATATGTGTCTTTAGGAAGTGGGTTTACTGTAGACAGACTATCTATGGGTCTTGTTGTTGCATCCATTCAACCAATCTGTGTCTTTTGGTTGGAGCATTTAAATCCATTTACATTTGAAGTATTTATTGACATATATGTTCCTACCATTTTCTTAACTGTTTGGGGTTGATTTTTTTTAGATCTTTTTATTCTCTTGTTTTTCTTGACTATATAAGTCTCTTTAACATTTGTTGTAAAGCTGGTTTGGTGGTACTGAATTCTCTTAACTTTTGCTTGTCTGAAAATCTTTTTATTTCTCCATCAATTTTGAATGAGATCCTTGCTGGGTACAGTAATCTTTTTTATAGATTTTTCCTTTTCAGTACTTAAATATATCCTGCCATTCCCTTCTGGCCTGCAGAATTTCTGCTGAAAGATCAGCTGTTAAACATATGGGGTTTCCCTTGTATGTTTCTTGTTGCTTTTCCCTTGCTTCTTTTAATATTCTTCCTTTGTGTTCAGTCTTTTTTAGTTTGATTAGTATGTGTCTTGAGATGTTTCTCCTTGGGTTTATCCTATATAAGACTCTTTGTACCTCTTGAACTTGACTATTTCCTTTTCCATGTTGGGAAAATTTTCAACTATCGTCTCTTCAAAATTTTTCTCATACCCTTTCTTTTTCTGTTCTTCTTCTGAGACCCCTATAATTCAAGTGTTTGTGTGTTTGATATCGTCCCAGAGGTCTCTGAGACTACCCTCAGTTTTTTTTTCATTCTTTTTACTTTATTCTGCTCTTCAGAAGTTATTTCCATCATTTTATCTTCCAGTTCACTGATTGTTCTTCTGCTTCAGATACTCTGCTATTGATTCCTTCTAGAATATTTTTAATTTCAATAAGGGTGCTATTTGTCTCTGTGTGTTTATTCTTTAATTCTTCCAGATCTTTTAAAATTGATTCTTGAGTTTTCTCCATTTTGTTTTCAAGGCTTTTGATCATCTTTACTATCATTAGTCTGAATTCTTTTTCAGGTAGTTTTCCTGTTTCCTCTTCATTTATTTGGACTTCTGTGTTTCCAGTTTGTTCCTTCATTTGTGCAGTATTTCTGTGCCTTTTCATTATTTTTTTAACTTATTGTGTTTGAGGTCTCCTTTTCCCAGAATTCAAGTTCGAATTCTTTCTTCCTTTTGGTTTCTGCCTTCCTAAGTTTGGCCCAGTGGTTTGTGTAAGCTTCCTACAGGGTGAGATTTGTGCTGAGTTTGTTTTTCCTCTGATGGGCAAGGTGGAGGTGGTAATCCTGTCTGCTGATGATTGGGTTTGTATTTTTGTTTTGTTCATTGTTTAGATGTGTCATCCTGCACAGGGTGCTATTGGTGGTTGGGTGATGCCGGGTCTTGTATTCAAGTGGCTTCTTTGTGTGAGTTCTCACTATTTGATATTCCCTATGGTTAGATCTCTCGTAGTCTAGGATCTTGGAGTCAGTGCTCTCGTTCCAGAGGTTCAGGGCTTGATATCTGGTCAGAAATGAGGATTCCACAAGTGGTTTGTTATGGCACTAAGTGAGATTAAGACAAACAGCCAAAAATGAGAAATCAAAGATGAACCCCAAAAAAATGGCAGTTGCCAAATCAGGCAAATAATAATTAAACTAATGTAATATACACATATATGTATACATCCATAAGCAAAATCAAAACAGCCTAATAAAAATAAAGTACAATAGATTGACCTGGCAAACAAAGGAAATCAAAAAGTGTCTCTACCAGTTAAGAACAAAGGTAACTAAAACATAAACTGGAAAACAAAACCAAAGCAATGTGCCAGGTGGGGAATAAAGCAATAAAAACAAAACTAACAAATATGTTGAGAGGAAAGGAAAGAAGGAAAATAAAGAAAGAGTAGATATGCAAAGTTAAATACAGGTATATAAAGGAGATTTATATACAAGATTAACTGCAAGGGGAAAAGAACAGTAAGAAAAGCAAAAAAAAAGGAATAAATGTAGAAAAATAGGTCTAAAAATTAAAGATTTAAAAAGAGAAAGATAAAAAAGGAAGAAAGAAAATAAAAAAGGAAAACTCCACAGAACTGCAGAAGCCCAACATAGAGGCAAAGGTTGGGCTTGCCAACCTCTATATATAACAACAATAAAAAATGTGACTTTGAGGGGAAAAAAGCTCATAAGCTTAGTTAGATTTCATAGTGCCAATAAAATCAGTAACTACAATGTGGGGGGGGGAGAAAGAAAGAAAAAATCCAAAAGAATCTACAAAACAAGTCAAAACATAAAAATAATAAATGTTTTTCTTGAGTCTCTGCTGTCAGAGTTCCTCTCTGAGAGTCACAGTCCACCTTACCTCCCTAGGATGCCCTCCATGCCACTCTCTGGACCTGATGTGGGGTCAGCTCAGATTCTAATCTGGTCCTACTCCTTGTGTCTTGCCTCCAGTGGCCACAGCTATCAGAACTAGTGTGTTTTCTTTTGTGGGAGCTCTCAATGTCCTTTTATATATTCTATAGACACAGAGTCTGCCTAGTGGATCATGTTGATTTAATCTGAAGCTTGTACAGCTGATGGGAAGGATTTGGGTCTTCTTCCCCTTGGTTTCAACTGTGGTTTTATTTCCACCTCTGCATGTGGGTCGTCCACTTGTGTTTGTTCCTGAGGCTTCCCTGGAGGACTTGGGTTTGCCCCAGTGAGGGCCAGGTGTGCGGTGGTGCACCTGCTTTGGATCACAGGTACTCAGGGGAGTCGGGACTAAGGCAGCGGGAGGTATAGTGCTCTAGAAGGGTATGACAACCAGTATTGGGCAACACACTCCATTATTCTTGCCTGGAGAACCCCATCGACAGAGAACCCAAACTGAAGCGACCCTGCATGCATAGACACAAGACTTTTTTTTGCCTGTGGCAGCTCTGCCCCAGTGAGGGTTGAGCATGAAGGTGGCACAGCTGCTGGGCTTGTGGGGACCCTAGCAGCACCAAGTGTGCTGGACGTAGACTGCCTCTGTTGCAGGAGTTGTGGCCCTATCAGAGTATCTTTTGGAGCCTCTTGTAGCTGGCGATCAGAAGGCCTCTTTAGCCAGTCTTTCTCTGTAGCGCTGCCCAGTCTGGCACTTAGAGGGCTCCCTTGCCTGGGGTCCTTCTGTGTTATTCGGCATGTCTGGCACTTAAAGGGGCACCCTGGGTGGGGTCCTACTCTGTAATTTGGTGCATCAGTCTCTTAAAGGGGCACCCTGGGTGGGATACTACTCTGTAGTTCAGTGCATCAGGCATTGGATGGGCCAGCCTCTCTATTGTTCAGCTCCTGATGCTGGTGTGTGGGGAGAGAGAGGCTATAGTGATGGCTCCACCCCCTACGTGTGACTCAGCAGTATCGCCTTGCTTCATGGCTGCCTGGCTTTCCTCCACAGGCATTTTCCACCACAGTCTCCTCCCTCACATCCCCTCTATCACTCTCCACAGTCAACAGCAGCCCTCACTCTGGGATTGCTCCACAGTCCCCAAACTCCAGCTCCCAGCCACTGCACCTTCCATGGGACCTGTGTCCCTGTCCAGGGTTTGTATGGCTGTGGCAAGGATTATCTCATTCTTATTCCATTTTGGCTGCCACAGATCAGCTGTTTGACTCTCAGCCTTAAATGTTTCTCCTCTGACATAGACAGTTGCCCCAGTGTGGGGGTCAGACCCCTGCTTCAGTTCTGCCACCCACCAAGGGAAGTCCAGTCCTTCTAACACTCCTGTTTTTCCCCCTAGTTCCTTCATCCTACCAAGTTTTGCATGGTTCTATATATTCTTTCCCACTTATCAGGTGCTCCTGTCTGCTCTCAGCTAGTGTTCTGCATGCACTTCTGTGTCTGAAGGTGTATTCCTGATGTATCCATGGAGAGAGATGTACTCCATGTCCACCTACTCCTCCACCATCTTGTTCTCTCCCCCCATATGTTTTTATCCATCCTGAAATTGCATTTCCTGACAAGATGACTTATCTTCTGATACTCCGAAATATATGAAGAGAATCTCACAAGACTTTAAGAGAAACCTGTGTCTACCTATATTTTATCGGACTTTGAACACATTGGAACTGAGCTTTCAGAATCATCCTTCTCTTTCTACACAAAACATCATTGTCTGCAAATCCTACTGATCGAAGGAATGGTAGTTTAAGACATAGAGCATGCTTTTGCAATGGTGATTTTACTAAGAAATTACTTCCTATAAACTACAATTAAATAAGGGTTAAATTTAACCAGTTTAAAATTTTGAGAAGTAAACTTAATTGGAAAAATTTTGCAGGATCCTTAAAACATAAAATCTGTATTCTTCAGGAAGTTTTAAATGTCCTTCAAATGCATTAAAAAGTAGATAGTGGAAGTATATAATCTTTGCTATTTATGTCACAAAGTATTGGCATTGTTATAAAAAATGTTTTGGAAATATCACGTTGTGTACCTATAGTTAACTAATGCATATAATGAATAACAGCAGGTATTTCTTATAACCTCAGGAGAAAAATGGAGCCATCTTTTGGAGAGCACTTTGGGTTATGCCTAATCGATAAGGTACACTCTCAACCTATAATTATTTTCAAAGAAGTTTTCTTTGGGCTTGTCTGAAATTGGGTGATATCTAGAATTTGTCCTTTTATTAGGATAGGCGAGAATAACAGCCTTCAGTTCCTGATTTGTTCATGAGACATATGAAATCTTTATTAGTCTCTTTACATGCTATCAGTAGTATTTATTTTTTGCTCATTTCAGTGGCAGTGCCTATAATTCACCAGTGTGTATTCATCCAATCCTCATTATTGATAGATTTTGTATCTTCAAGCCACCTTCTTATGTTTCTGTATTTCTGTGCTTTTTCTTGGTGATTTTGCTGTTGGAAATGTACAGCAGCCATCCACCAGAGCATAGTGCTGAAGGGTTGTCTAGTGTTCCTAAATGCTGAGAGGCTGTGATGCACTTTATCGAGTATCTATGTGTCTTGGATAATCTTGGCTCAGGCATGAGTTACAGTGCTCTTGGCTGTGGGTTGACTGTCAATGAATAAGCAGATATTAAATAAGGTCTTGTAGGTCTACAAGGTCTTGCTTTCTACACCTACAAGACCTTCTAGAACTAACACACACACACAAAAAGACATCCTTTTCATTATAGGGGACTGGAATGCAAAATTAGGAAAGCAAAAGATACCTGGAGTTACAGGCAAGTTTGGCCTTGGTGTATAAAATGAAGCAGGGCAAAGGCTAACAGAGTTTTGCCAAGAAAATGCACTGGTCATAGCAAACACCCTCTTGTAACAACACAAAAGATGACTGTGCTCATGGACAACACCAGATGGTCAATATTGAAATCAGATTATCTTCTCTGCAGCTGAAGATGGAATAGCTCTATACAGTCAGCAAAAACAAGATGGGGAGCTGACTGTGGCTCAGATCATGAACTCCTTATTGCAAAATTCAAACCTCAACTGAAGAAAGTATGGAAAACCACTAGGAGGAAAACCATTCAGGTATGACCTAAACCAAATCCTTTGTCATTATACAATGGAAGTGACAAATAAATTCAAGAGATTAGATTTGATAGACAGTGCCTGAAGAATTATGGATGGAGGCTTGTGACATCGTACAGGAGGCAGTGATCAAAACATCCCCAAGAAAAGAAATGCAAAAAGGCAAAATGGTTGTTTGAGGAGGAAATAGCTGAGAAAAGAGAAGTCAAAGGCAAGGAAAAAGAAAAGATATATCCATCTGAATGCAGAGTTCCAAGGAATAGCAAGGAGAGATAAGAAAGCCTTCCTAAGTGATCAGTGCAAAGAAATAGAGGAAGACAATAGATTGGGAGAGACTAGAGAGCTCTTCAAGAAAATTAGAGATACCAAGGGAACATTTCATGCAAAGATGGGCACAATAAAGGACAGAAATAGTATGAACCTAACAGAAGCAGAAGATACTGAGAAGAGGTGGCAAGAATACACAGAAGAACTATATAGAAAAAATCTTAATGACCCAGATAACCATGATGGTGTGAACACCCACCTAGAGCCAGACATCCTGGAGTGCAAAGTCAAGTGGACTTTAGGAAACATCATTACAAACAAAGCTGGTGGATGTGATGGAGTTCCAGCTGAGCTATTTCAGATCCTAAAAGATGATGCTATGAAAGTGCTGCACTCAATATGCCAGCAAATTTGGAAAGCTCAGCAGTGGCCACCAGACTGGAAAAGGTCAGTTTTCATTCCAATCCCAAAGAAAGGCAATGCCAAGGAATGCTCAAACTACCAGACAATTGCACTAATTTTACATGCTAGCAAAGTAATGCTCAAAATTCTCCAAGCTAGACTTCAATGGTATGTGAACCGAGAATCCACATCCTCAGAGAGGAACCAAATATCAAATTGCTAATATCCATTGGATCATCGAAAAAGCAAGAGAGTTCCAGAAAAACATCTACTTCTGCTTCATTAACTACACTAAAACCTTTGACTGTGTGGATCACAACAAACTGTAGGAAATTCTTAAGAAATGGGAACAACAGAGTACCTTACCTGCCTCTTGAGAAACCTGTATGCAGGTCAAGAAGCAACAGTTAGAATCAGATATGTAACAACAGACTGGTTCAGAATTAGAAAAGGAGTACATCAACACTGAATATTGTCACCCTGCTTATTTAACTTATATGCAGAGTACATCATGTGAAATCCTGGGCTGGATGAAGCACAAGCTGTAATCAATATTGCCAGGAGAAGCATCAACAACCTCAGATATGCAGATGACACCACCCTCACTGCAGAAAGCAAAGAGGAACTAAAGAGTCTTTTGATGAAGGTGAAAGAGAGTGAAAAATCTGGCTTAAAACTCAACATTCAGAAAACTTAGATCATTGTATCCAGTCTCATCCCTTCATGGCAAATGTGTGGAATAACAATGGCAACAGTGACAGACTTTATAGTCTTGGGCTCCAAAATCATTGCAGGAAGTGACTGCAGCCTTGAAATAACAAGACTCTTGCTCCTTAGAAGAAAAGCTATGAAAAACCTAGAGAGAATATTAAAAAGCAGAAACATCACTTTGCTGACAAAATTTATATAGCCAAGACTATGGTTTTTCCAATAGTCATGATGTATGGATATGAGTGTTTGACTGTAAAGAAGGCTGAATGCTGAGGAATTGCTACTTTCCAATTGTGCTGCCGGAGAAGACTCTTGAGAGTCCCTTTGACTGCAAAGGAGATCAAACCTGTCAATCCTAAAGGAAATCAATCCTAAATATTCACTGGAAGGACTGAGGCTGAAGCTCCAATACTTTGATGACCTGATGCGAAGAGCCAACTTTTTGAAGTAGACCTTCATGCTGGAAAGGTTGAAGGCACGGGGAGAAGGGGGCAACAGAGGATGAGATGGCTGGATGGCATCACAAACTCAGTGAACATAAGTTGAGCAAACTCTGGAAGATAGTGAAGGACAGGGAACTCTGGGGTGCTGCAGTTCATGAGGTCTCAAAGACTCGGATATGTCTGAGCAACTGAACAACAACAGTTAATAAGGTGTCTTTACATGGAAATTAATGTAAAACCATACAAGATAGTGTATTGAGTGAGTGGTACAAGTGTTGAGGCCAAAGATGAACATAAACATAATGCTGTATTTCCTCTCAGTCCAGTGGTTCAGCATCACTCATTCAGTATCACAGACAACTCTATAGAACATAACTACTACAAATAATGAGAATCAGCTGTATTCAACTTGTATAATTACTAGAGAGTGAGTGAGACTAAGGATTCACAGGCCAAAGGTGTATTTCCTGTCCCCAGAGGGGGCTCACCATCAATGGGAGAGATGGACTCACAGTGGAATGATTAGAGGAAGAGCTGTGATTGATGCAGGCAGTGCTAAGGGAACCTGACATTGCCCAGGGGTGTTCAGGTAGTAACATGCAGGTCTGTAGCTGCATATTGAGGAAAAGTGTTGAAACAGTAAAGAGGGGATGTACAGCATGGAGAATATGAAGTAAATGACATTTTATGTTTATTTTTAAACAAAGCATAATGTTGGTGGGGTTCTGACTCATGTTGGTACCATGTTGTTGCAGAAATACACTATGGCAAAATGTTCCCACCTCTTGCCAAAATGAACACTGAAGAAAAATGAAGAGCAGTGAAGAACACCAACAAAAAGTTGCAGAACAGAAATAGCCACACTCCTCTGGAGTCTGATTCATCTACAGCCATCATCAAAAAGGTAGGGTAATAAATTATGTTACATTTTTCTCATTTTAAATTTTAAATCATGCAGTGGTAAGAAAACAAAAAAAGTACCTTTTTTATTCAGTATATATTTACTGAGTGACTTCTGCATGTCTGCACATTGTTCTAGGCACTTAGGGATATGATAGTATACAAAAAACGCAGGGTGACAGCTTTGAAAGAGCTGACATTCTAGTCGGAGGAGGTAAGTAAGTAGAGTTGGACCTCCCTATCCTCACGTTCAGCATCCTTGTTAAACCCTTGGATGCGGAATCCATGAATACAGAGGGCTGACTTCCCTATGTTATTTTATGCAAGAACTTGAGCAGCCATGGGTTTTGGTATCCACAAGGGTCCTAAAATCAATTGTCCCCAGATACCAAGGAGTGATTTTCAAGAAATGCAAAAGAGGCTGGTAGCCATTTATAATGTTTATGAACATGATAAACAAGTTAATGAGGTAAAGAATAAATAAAGGTCAACTTCTGTTTCAGTATAAAGAGAAGACCACTCAGATAATTCTGAGTGATGGAAAAGAGCCCACAGTGTAAAAGCTTGAAGATAGGATCTTACATGTGCTATGAACCAGAATCCAAATGTTCAAGAGGGTGTTTGGAGAAGCATGATATAGAGAAGAAGTTGCAGAGTCTTTAGACATGGACAATTGGCTTGACTTTACTCCAACAAAGACAAGCCTTTGGAGGGTTAATAGTAAAGAAGTGAGTTTATGTTATATTTGCAAAAGACTGTTATTTAGGTAGGGGTAGGGCTCAGTCATTGTGGAAAATAGGACACTGTCCCCTAGGCAAGTGAGCATGATGAGCTGGCTTAGGGACCTGGCACTGAGAATAGATGGACTTAAAATAGGTGTCCTTTTGGATGTCCTTCCACCGGTTCAAACTAGATGGTCACCAATGTCCTTTATGAATTCCCAAACAAGTCTAATTGTCATATGTAAGGTATGCTGCTGTTTGAGTTTTAATGTACAGTCAGTTCAGTTCAGTTCAGTCACTCAGTCGTGTTTGACTCTTGGCCACCTCATGGACTGCAGCACGCCAGGCCTCCCTGTCCATCATCAGCTCCCAGAGCTTGCTCAAACTCATGTCCATTGAGTCAGTGATGCCATCCAACCATCTCATCCTCTGTTGCTCCCTTCTCCTCCTGCCTTCAATATTTCCCAGCATCAGAGTCTTTTCTAATGAGTCAGTTCTTCGCATCAGGTGACCAAAGTAATGGAATTTCAGCTTCAGCATCAATCTTTTCAATGAGTATTCAGGACTGATTTCCTTTCAGATGGACTGTTTTGATCTCCTTGCTGTCCAAGGGACTCTCAAGAGTTCCTGAGAGTGGTGATTTATAACCATTGGTATATAATGGTGGTTATTTTGCTGGTTTATGGTGGTTACCATAACATAAATGGTAATTTATTTTGCTGTTTCAGCCTATGATGTATATATTTGTGGCTTCTGAAACTTAGAGGAGGTTGATGTCACACTGTGAGAAGACATAAAATTCTGCCCTGAAATCTCATGTTCAAGGCAACACTTGGAGGCTTGAGCCTTCCAGATGCTTTTATAACAACTCCCTTCATTCCTATATGGTTCTTAACTTCTGAGAACAGTGTTAGTTGAGTCACAGAGAGATAGTTCGTATTAAGGGTACCTTTCTGGATAAGAAATGAGTTTTTTAAAGTACCAATGGCTTAGCTTAGTGAAGCATAACTTAAAAACTAAAACTTTCCTATGGATTATTCCTAGGTGGAGCATTAAAGAGAAAATGAAAATACTACTTAAAATTGATGTTTTAAAAAGCTGGGAATATATAAGGAATTGTTTCCAACATATATGAATAGCTTTTATCATTCAATATCATATATATACATATATATATATAGAATATCATTGATTGATAAATATCAAATATATATATATAAATGGACTATATCATTTATATATATGTATTATCAGTGGTATATTATTCAACCTTAAAAAAGAATGAAATGATACCATTTACAACAACATGGATGGCCCTAGAGATTATCATACTAAGTGAAGTAAGTCAGAAAGAGAAAGGCAAATATCATATAACACTTATATGTGGAACCTAAAATATGAGACAAATGGACCTATCTATGAAACAGAAACAGTATCACAGAGATGGAGAACAGACTGGTGATTGCCAAGGGGGAGGGACAGGGTGGGAGGTTGGAGGTGTCAGATATAAGCTATTATAAGTAGAAGAGATGAACCGCAAGGTCCTGCTGTATAGCACAGAGAACTATATATATAGTACCTATATACAATGGAATATTAGTTATCCAGAAAAAGTAACTCAGACAGGAGATATCACATGATATCACTTATCATGGAAAGTAAAAATATGATAAAAGTGAACTTTTTTTACAATACAGAATCAAAATCACAGACAGAAAACAAACTTAATTGATTAACAAAAGGAGAAGAGAGAAAGAGAGAGATAAATTAGGAGCTTGAGATTAACAGAAAAAATACTACATATAAAGTAGGTAAACAATGAGACCTGCTATATAGCACAGGAAACTGTATTCACTATCTTGTAATAACCTATAATGGAAAAGAATTTGAAAAAGAATATATACATATGCACTTTCAAAATATGTACATATGTGCTTTCCTGGTGGCTCAGAGAGTAAAGGAGCCTGGCAAGCTACAGTCCATGGGGTCACAAAGAGTTGGATACAACCGAGTGACTAACACTTTCACACTCACATATGCATATATATGTATGTGTGTATAACTAAATCATTTTGCTTTATACCTGAAATGTTGTAAATTAACTATACTTCAATTAAAAAAAAGAGACAGCAGTATGTGGATTCAACCAATGCTTACCGGAGAAACTGGTGCTCTCCAAAGACAGGGCTTCTATATTGGAGTATATACCCATTGGACAGAGCTCACAAGTGGTGGTGGGAGGACAAAGAATTATGCAGTGACCTTGGCAGGGGGTCCAAGATTTCAAGAAGCCCACAGCCACTGTTGGAGCATGGACCAACCTCAAGTCTGTGTTAGGAGGGGTTTTCATGAAAACTCAGCTGAATAACAAAACTCAGCAAAATACTGGGCCCTGCTTTCTAAGAGTCATATCTTTCTGAAATGGTTCTAAATTTGCTTGCTCTAGTCCCTTCCTTCTTCCATACCAGACTGCTATCAAAAGGCTTCAATTGTCATAGGAGAGCCTCAGTGCAGCAGTTATATAATGTCAGATATAGTTATATATAGGGTTATATATAGTATACTATGCTATATATAATATATAGTATAACTATATAGTTATATAGTGTCAGATAATTGTAAAGATGCCTCTGAGTACACACATAAAGGCACAGGATAGGGTCCAGCAGGCGATGCAAGCTCAGAAAACATCTCAAAGGTCTGAGACTTCCAGGTATAGTCCCCATTCCATCATACAGGATATACTTTGTCTTCTGATCATGAACCACCAAAACACATGAGTATCAAAGGAGCCAAAGCTCAAACTTACTGAGGGGTATTTTATATTCCATGAAAGAAGCTTTGTGAACAGATAAACAAGTACAAACCATCAATTCATACATTTTTGTCTTTCCCTGATAGCTCAGTTGGTAATGAATCCACCTGCAATGCAGGAGACCCTGGTTCGATTCCTTGGTCAGGAAGATCTGCTGGAGAACAGATAAGCTATGCATTCCAGTATTCCTGGGCTTCCCTTGTGCCTCAGCTGGTAAAGAATCCACCTGCAATGTGGGTTGATCTCTGGGTTGATTCCAGGTTCAGTCTCTAGGTTGGGAAGATCCCCTGGAGAAAGGAAAGGCGACCCACTCCAGTCTTCTGGCCCGGAGAATTCCATGGACTACATAGTCTCTGGTGTTGCAAAGAGTCGAATGTAACTGAACAACTTTCACTTTTACGTTCATACATTTTAGTGAACATCATAGACAAGCTGGTCCAGGATACCAAGGGTAGGTTTTTACTCTTAACATCATAGTATAAATCACTAAGCTAGTACGTTTCACCTCTGTCTTGGCCAAGAGTCAATGCCAGGGTTTCAGATGCCCGTCAGGAGGAGCACAGAGATACCCAAGATCAACTACAATTTCACTTTGTCCTCATATACTCAGAGAATTGAGCCATGATGAAAGCATCTGAGAAGACAAAAGATGGCACACCACATTCTGTGCTTGGTTTTCTCCTCAGTGGGCTGGATACAACTCTTTGATTAGCTGCAGAGATCATTGAAAGGCTAGGCCTTAAATGGAAATCAGAATTACTGGGAGAAGTAATTAGATTCTGAAGCAATAAGGGTAAAATAAACCTAAGAGTAGTATAATTTTAGCTTGATTTCCCTAGAATCAGATGGTGATTCTACAGCTACTGCTGTATATATGGGATGATGCTAGTATATATCATCTTTGCTAGTGTATATCTTAGTCTCATTTGGCAATTCTAGATATAGTAGAAAACATACCTTGGATTTATCCTAACGAAGGGAAGGGAAATTGGGGGACATAGCCACATTCTCCTATCTGCCTTGGTTGAGGACTGCTCCTCTGGGTGGGAATGAGGGGTGTTACATATGGGAGTGAGAGAGTCCCAGGTGTTCGCCATTGGAAGCTAACATCGGATCAGCATGTACAGAGGTGATGAGGCCAAGGAATTATGGATGGAGCACCTGTAGCTCTCCTGTAAGAAGTGACAGCCGTGATGATGATCATGATCACATCAATAGACGATAGGTCATATTAATTAATTATATTTTTTGAGTATCTCTAAGCTATGTGTGCCTGATGAACTATGGAATGAGGTTTGTGACATTGTCCAGGAGACAGGGATCAAGACCATCCTCATGGAAAAGAAATGCAAAAAAGCAAAATGGCTGTCTGAGGAGGCCTTACAAATAGCTGTGAAAAGAAGAGAGGCGAAAAGGAAAGATATAAGCATCTGAATGCAGAGTTCCAAAGAACAGCAAGAAGAGACAAGAAAGCCTTCTTCAGCAATCAATGCAAAGAAATAGAGTAAAATAACAGAGTGGGAAAGACTAGAGATCTCTTCAAGAAAATTAGAGATGCCAAGGAAACATTTCATGCAAAGATGGGCTCGATAAAGGACAGAAATGGTCTGGACCTAACAGAAGCAGAAGATATTAAGAAGAGGTGGCAAGAATACACAGAAGAACTGTACAAAAAAGATCTTCACGACCCAGATAATCACGATGGTGTGATCACTCATCTAGAGCCAGACATCCTGGAGTGTGAAGTCAAGTGGGCCTTAGAAAGCATCACTACGAACAAAGCCAGTGGAGGTGATGGAATTCCAGTTGAGCTCTTTCAAATTGTGAAAGATGATGCTGTGAAAGTGCTGCACTCAATATGCTAGCAAATTTGGAAAACTCAGGAGTGGCCACAGGACTGGAAACATCAGTTTTCATTCCATTCCCAAAGAAAGGCAATGCCAAAGAATGCTCAAACTACCACACAATTGCACTCATCTCACACCCTAATAAAGTAATGCTCAAAATTCTCCAAGCCAGGCTTCAACAATATGTGAACTGTGAACTTCCTGATGTTCAAGCTGGTTTTAGAAAAGGCAGAGGAACCAGAGATCAAATTGCCAACATCTGCTGGATCATCAAAAAAGCAAGAGAGTTCCAGGAAAACATCTATTTCTGCTTTATTGACTATGCCAAAGCCTTTGACTGTGTGGATCACAATAAACTGTGGAAAATTCTGAAAGAGATGGGAGTACCAGACCACCTAACCTGCCTCTTGAGAAATCTGTATGCAAGTCAGGAAGCAACAGGTAGAACTGGACATGGAACAACAGACAGGTTCCAAATAGGAAAAGGAGTACGTCAAGGCTGTATATTGTCACTCTGCTTATTTAACTTCTATGCAGAGTACATCATGAGAAACGATGGAGAAGACTCTTGAGAGTCCCTTGGACTGCAAGGAGATCCAACCAGTCCATTCTGAAGGAGATCAGCCCTGGGATTTCTTTGGAAGGAATGATGCTAAAGCTGAAACTCCAGTACTTTGGCCACCTCATGCGAAGATCTGATTCATTGGAAAAGACCCTGATGCTGGGAGGGATTAGGGGCAGGAGGACAGGGGACAACCAAGGATGAAATGGCTGGATGGCATCACTGACTTGATGGACATGAGTCTGAGTGAACTCTGGGAGTTGGTGATGGACAGGGAGGCCTGGCGTGCTGTGATTCATGGGGTCGCAAAGAGTCGGACATGACTGAGCGACTGAACTGAACTGAACTGAAAGCTGTGTACTATACTAAATGCTTTTTGTACATTTTAATTTTTTATTATTTTTCATACATTTAAAAATTTTATTTGGCTGTGCTAGGTATTCATTCCTTCATGCAAGCTTTCTTTAGTTGTAGGAGCTGGAGCTATTCTTCACCGTGGGCTTCTCATTATGGTGGCTTCTCTTATTGCCCAGCACAGGCTTGAGGCATGTGGGCTTAGCAGTTGTGATGCACGGACTTAGTTACCCCACATAATGTGGAATATTACAGTACTAGAGATCAAACCTGTGTCTCTTGCATTGGCAGGCAGAATCTTAACCACTGGATCACGAGGAAAGTCCTTTACATACATTTTATGCTTTTATTCTCATTTGTTGACCACTTACCCAGTCCTATGCCAAACTAAGATTATGGCATCCAGTCCGATCACTTCATGTCACATAGATGAGGTAAAAGTGGAAACAGTGACAGACTTTATTTTCTTGGGCTCTAAAATCACTGCAGATAGTGACTGTGGCCACGAAATTAAAAGATGCTTGCTCCTTGGAAGAAAAGCTATGACAAACCTAGACAGTGTATTAAAAAGCAGAGACATCACTTTGCTAATGAAAGTCCATATAGCTAAAGCTATGGTTTTTCCAGTGGTCATGTATGGTTTTGAGCGTTGGACTGTAAAAAGGCTGAGCCCTGAAAAACTGATGCTTTCAAACTGTGCTGCTGAAGATTCTTGAGAGTCCCTTGGACAGGAAGGAGATCAATCCTAAAGGGAATCAACCCTGAATATTCACTGGAAGGACTGATGCTGAAGCTCCAATACTTTGGCCACCTGATGCCAAGTGCTGACTCATTGGATAAGACCTTGATGCTGGGAAAGATTGAGGGCAGGAAGATAAGGGGCCACAGAGGATGAGATGGTTGGATGGCATCAACAACTCAATGGACCTGAATTTGAGTAAACTCTAGGAGATAGTGAAGGACAGGGAAGCCTGGTATGCTGCAATCCATGGGGTCACAAAGAGTCAGACATGACTGAGCAACTGAACAACCACAATGCTCTGCCGCAGGTTGGAGGCAAAGGGAATATATACCTTATAACCACAATCCTGCAGCATATATATAATTCTAGTTTCAGTTTATACATGGGAAGATAAAGTTGTCTGAGGTTAGCCAAAATCTGTTGAGTAACACATATAGAAAACTGAATTACGATTCAAATTCTGGTTTGTCTACCTCCAAAGCCATACTTTGGCCATCATTATAATCCTTAATTAACTAATTATCATTGATATTTTTCTGAAACTCATTTATTGAAAAATTGGCAGATGCTGTTAGATTTTGTCGTGCAAAATAAAAATTTGCCCTGTTTTTAAATAGCTTGAACATCTGTGGGAGAGAAACACAAGAAGCTATGTAGTGATATAAGGGGCTATGGTAGAAGTATGTTGCAGCTATTAAATCAGATCAGGAAAGAGCATCCATTATTGCTGCATAACGAATAAGCCCATAACTTAGTAGCTTGAGACAATAAGCATGTATTATTGCTCATAAGACTCTGTGACCTGAGTTCTGACCTGGGCTTGGTTTATTGGTTTGTCTGCAATCAGCTGACAGGTGGACTAGGGTTTCGATAGTCTGAGGTGCTTCAGGTGCCTTCAGACAGTCTGAGGTACATATCTGGTAACTGATTGGGAAACTCAGCCTCCAGCAGACTAGTTCAGGCCCACCCTCATGGGCTGAGGAAAGTTTAAGAGAATGAATGGTTCTTTTGAGGCCTAGGCTCAGATGTCACCTCTGCTTTATAGGCCAAAGCAAATCACACAGCATGTCCAAATTTGTGGGCTGTGGAAATAGTCCAAATTTGAGGGATTTTGGTAAGAAGAGCTTTAAAGACATATGCTGGAAGTTCAGTTCAGTTCAGTTCAGTCACTTAGTCGTGTCCGACTCTTTGCGACCCCATGAACTGCAGCACGCCAGGCCTCCCTGTCCATCACCAACTCCCAGAGTTCACTCAGACTCACGTCCATCAAGTCGGTGATGCCATCCACACATCTCATCCTCTATCGTCCCCTTCTCCTCCTGCCCCAATCCCTCCCAGCATCAGAGTCTTTTCCAATGAGTCATCTCTTCACATGAAGTGACCAAAGTACTGGAGTTTCAGCTTTAGCATCAGTCCTTCCAATGAACACCCAGGACTGATCTCCTTTAGAATGGACGGGTTGGATCTCCTTGCAGTCCAAGGGACTCTCAAGAGTTTTCTCCAACATCATAGTTCAAAAGCATCAATTCTTCGGCACTCAGCTTTCTACACAGTCCAACTCTCACATCCATACATGACCATTGGAAAAACCATAGCTTTGACTAGATGGAGGGAGATTGCAATTTACCAAGAAGAGAAACATCTTGATTAAAACGTACAAGGTGGGGCTTCCCTGGTGGTCCAGAGGTTAAGACTCCACACATTCAATGCAGAGGGTTTGATCCCTGGGTGAGGAACTGGGCTCCCACATGTCGTTCAGCCAAAAATAAAAATAAAATAATTTTTAAAAATCGTAATAGGTGAGTAGTTTCTCAGAAAAAATAAAGAAGAAGCATGTTTAAGGCAAGGACAATAGAATGTGTTCAGAGACACACAAAAAAGGTGTCCCATGATGCTGTCAGATGATTTGGAAGTGAAAGCATCAGGGGTGCAGGGAAGGGAAGGGCTGAGCATCATGAACCAAAGGGATCAAGATTAAAGACTAGAAACACAAAAAATAGTACCAGAATTCAGGAAGACAAAAGTTAACTTGCAGGCAAAATAATAATATTTGTGTTTATTTCAAAGAGAGAGGGGGAGGGAGGGAGGAAAGAAGGAAGAAAATCGTGATGGGTGCTTGGAGAAAAAGGTGAGGTTTGGAGTGGGCCTGAATGTAAGAAATTTTCAGAGTGTGATGGTGTTTGTGGTTTCAGGGAGGTAATGCAATGATGCAGACTAATGTGATAGACTCTCTTTCTGTGGTACAACTTCTTTAAGTGTGCTAAACACACTGAATGGGTTTTTGTAGAAACAAAGACTTTTTGGATTATGGTCTGAAACTCCAACTTCTGAGGCTCTGGACCCTCCAAGGTCAATTTTCTGGGGCAGGCTAGGAACATATTTATAAGGAGATCTCTGCCTGTGTGTTTCCATTGGGATGTGTGTGTGAAATGGTAACTTCCGATCATGGATTTCTTCACTCTGAGACTAAACTGTGTAAATTAAACAGCAGCCCTATTCTGCAGTTTTCCTAGCTTTTACTGCTCTCTGGGGCCTGTGTTTTAAGTGTGGTGCTTCCCAAGTGACCAGGAACAGCCAATTCTAGTGTGAGACTTAACAGGCTGACATTAGGATCCCCAGCTCCTTGGAAGCAGAATGAGATCTTGACTGGAAATACATGCTGGCAAGACCTGTGAATGGCAAGCCGGGCCAAAATACCCACCCACCCTTGTTGGCTCGGGGACTGTATTACATTCGTTCTTCTTTCCCAATCTATTTCTAAGAAGTGAGATAAACAAGGGTTTTAAAAAAAGCAAAAAGAGGTAAAATAAACAGAAAATAGCATAACCAAAGAAGAAATAAATAACACCATTAAAGTTGACAGCAAAGATACAAAATCCAGTGGACTCTTTCTGGGGATGTAATAATTGATTGGTTTAATTAATTTTTCTTTGGGAAGAAGGGAGCCTTCCATTCCATTTCCTCCTTTCCCCTCCCCTCCAGAGATACTATCTTAAATTTGTCTACATTTACCATGTTCTTGCTTAAAAAGAAATTGGACCATACATGAATATATCTTTATGAAATATTTGATTATTGTTTCCTTTTTTTGAAAAAAATATTCATCTATCTTTGGTGATGCTGGGTCTTCGTTGCTGCTCGAGCCTTTGTCTAGTTACCGTGAGTGGGGGCTCCTCGTGGCTGCGGAACATGGCTTCTCACTGCCGTATCTTCCTTTGTTGTGGAGCCTGGGTTCTAGGGTGTGCAGGCTTCAGCAGGTGGGGCCTGTGGGCTCAGTACTTGCAATTCCCAGGCTCCAGAGCACAGGCTCAGTTGTTGTGGTGCATGGGTTTAGTTCCTCCACATGTGGAGTCTTCCCAAACCAGGGTCGAACCGTGTCTCCTGCATCAGCAGACAAGTTCTTTGTCACTGAGCCACCCGGGAAGCCCTGTTTTTGCTTCCTTTTGAGTTTTGTAATTATCTCATACTCAGAGTCAACAGATTTACTCATTTTATAGAATGGTTGTTTCTAAGATTCATCCATATTGTTACATGTAACTGTAGTTCATTTTCACAGCTAGAAAATATTACATTGCCTGAATATCTCATCATTTATTCTCTTGTAGATAGACTCTACCATTATGTCTATTTTCTGCTGTTATGAAAATGATATTATAATTATTTTTTATATATCTCCTGGTGCTTGTACAAGAGTTGTTTATGGTTACATACTAGGAACAGATTGCTAGGATATACAGGTGGGCAATTATTCCAGTTTACTTGGAACTTCAGAATTTCCTAAGATACAGGATTTCCAGCATTAAAACTAGGACAGTCTTGGGCAAACTGGTATGAGTGTTCACCTTAAATATGCACTTGTTCATCTTTACAACATGATGCTAAACTCTTTCCCAAAGAGACAGTAGCAATTTCCACTCCTGACCAGCACAACAGAAAAGTGAGAATTCCTCCAGAGACCCAGTCTCCCCATGCTCTGTGTTCTCAAGATCTTAATTTTTGCCACTCAGTTGAGTGTGAAATTGTGTCTTACCATGATTTGAGTTCCCTGTTTACTAAAGAGGTTCCAGGTTTTTCATATTTTGTTCTCCATTTGTGTTTCTTTTCTATGAAATATCTTCTCCATCTGTCTTTTTCCTGTTGATTGTTTTGTTAGACACACCTTAGGTACCTCTTCATTTTCTTTCAGCTTTACCATTATCTGAAACAGGTTTTGTCACAGTAGCATTAATGATATTTGGGGCTGAATAATTCTTATTGTGGGAGACTGTCCTGTGCATTGTAGTATGTTTAAAGTTATTCTTGGCCTCTACTCATGAGATACCAGTAGCTTCTCCCAATTGTGACTATAATAAGAGTAGGATCTCTAGATATGAAATATCTCTATTTGTGTCACCCTGGGGGATAAAATTGTACCTGACTGGAAAACATTGACCTATATCCTTAGCAGCTTGCCCTGGTGGGAGAGAGAAGGAGCAAGGCAGATAAAGTCCCTCTCCATGTGTCTCTCTGGTGGCCTATTCCTTGGCATGTGTCCTTGCACAGCATGTTTAGAAGTTTCCCGTGTCACTTAGCAGATGCATTTGCTGAACTCCTGGCTATGTTTCTTTGTGGTTCATCATAATGTAGTGTGTAGGATAGTAACATAGCACTTTTTCTTGCTTCTTATTCTTCCTTGCTTCATTTATTTTCTCCTACCTTGGGATTGCATGTTCCAATTAAGGCATTATCTGTTAGTGCTTGTCCCTAGGAAACTGAACTAAAACAAGTGGTTGTAGAAAGATACCCTGTGGATAGGATTTGGGAATTGGATTACACACCTGTCTGAACGTAATAGGGACCACAAACTTTTTGGTGTGGTAATTGGAGTGAAAATTAATCCTGGTATATAGTAGCATCACACTTGTTCACACTTGTTCAATGGGAGGTCATCATTATATAAGCATCTGCTTGTAGTAAATCGAGATGAGACTTAGGTAGGTAGTTAAATGTTGGGATATCTAATAGCAATAACATACAATGATAATTATACAGATTGTAGAATAAGATGACCACTTTTTTGACGTTGTTGTTTAGTTGCTCAGTCGTGTCTGACTCTTTTGACCCAGTGGACTTTGGCACTCCAGGCTTCCCTGTCCTTTACTATCCCCCAGAGTTTTTCAGACTCATGTCCATCGAGTCAATGATGCCACCCAACTGTCTCATCCTATGTTGCCCTCTTCTCCTGCCCTCAGTTTTCCCAGATGAGGGTCTTATCCAATTAGTTGATTCTTCGCATCAGGGCCCCAAAGTATTGGAGCTTCAGCTTCAGCATTAGTCCTTCCAACGAATATTCAGGGTTGATTTCCTTTAGGATTGACTAGTTTGATCTCCTTGTTGTCCAAGAGACTCTCAAGAGTCTTCTCCAGCACCATAGTTCAAAAGCATCAGTTCGATGCTCAGCCCTCCTTATGGTCCAATTCTCACATCTATTGGAAAAACCGTAACTTTAAGTATATGGAACTTTGAGACTCAATACACAACTTTGTAAGATTCAGGGCCCGGACAGGGATGCTGAGATCTGGGATGAGTTCATTTGAGTGGATGAACTTGAGAACCTTGACTCCTGAATTTCCCTAAGCCATCTTGGAAGAAACTGATCCAGACATGTGCATGAATGTCCAGGAGTCTCTGATGGAGTGCTGGTCAGTGGTGGCCTGCTTCAGGGTCCGAGGCACTGATTACAGTAGCGCATGCATGGGACATTTTGAAAGAGGTCACTATTATCATCATTACATCCACCATAGTTTGGACTCAGGTCAAAGCCCTGCCCATCAACAGAAAACTAGATTACAGATTTACTGAAAGTGGCCCAAGGAGGCAAGTCACATGGTCTGGGATTCCCATCACTTTAAGAATTTCCCACAGTTTGTTGTGATCCACACAGTCAAAGGCTCTGGCAAATTCAATAAAGCAGAAGTAGATGCTTTTCTGGAACTCTCTTGCTTTTTCAATGATCCAATGGATGTTGGCAATTTCATCTCTGGTCCCTCTGGCTTTTATAAATCCAGCTTGAACATCTGGAAGTGCACAGTTCATGAGCTGTTAAAGCCTGGCTTGGAGAATTTTAGGCATTACTTTGAAAGGCTCTGGCAAATTCAATAAAGCAGAAGTAGATGCTTTTCTGGAACTCTCTTGCTTTTTCAATGATCCAATGGATGTTGGCAATTTCATCTCTGGTCCCTCTGGCTTTTATAAATCCAGCTTGAACATCTGGAAGTGCACAGTTCATGAGCTGTTAAAGCCTGGCTTGGAGAATTTTAGGCATTACTTTGATAGCGTGTGAGATGAGTGCAATTGTGCAGTAGTTTGAGCATTCTTTGGCATTGCCTTTCTTTGGGATTGGAATGAAAACTGATCTTTTCCAGTCCTGGCCACTGCTGAGTTTTCCAAATTTGCTGGCATATTGAGTGCAGCACTTTCACAGCATCATCTTTCAGGGTTTGAAATAGCTCAATTGGAATTCCATCACCTCCACTAGCTTTCTTCGTAGTGATGCTTTCTAAAGCCCACTTGACTTCACATTCCAGGATATCTGGCTCAAGGTGAGTGATCACACCTTGTGATTACCTGGGTCATGAAGATCTTTTTTGTATAGCTCTTCTGTGTATTCTTTCCACCTCTTCTTAATATCTTCTGCTTCTATTAGGTGCATACCATTTCTGTCCTTTATTGTGCCCATCTTTCCATGAAATGTTCTCTTTGTATCTCTAATTTTCTTGAAGAGATCTCTAGTCATTATCATTCTATTGTTTTCTTCAATTTCTTTGCATTGATCACTGAAGAAGGCTTTCTTACCTCTCTTTGCTATTCTTTGGAACTCTGCATTCAAATGGGTATATCTTTCCTTTTCTACTTTGCCTTTCACTTCTCTACTTCTCACAGCTGTTTGTAAGGCCTCCTCAGGCAACTGTTTTTACTTTTTGCATTTCTTTTTCTTGGGGACGGTCTTGATCACTGCCTTCTATACAGTGTCACAAACCTCCATCAGTAGTTCTTCAGGCACACTGTCTATCAGATCTAATCCCTTGAATCTATTTGTCACTCCACTGTATAGGCATAAGAGATTTGATTTAGGCTGTGCCTGAATGGTCTAGTGGTTTTCCCTACTTTCTTCAGTTTAAGTCTGAATTTGGCAATAAGGAGTTCATGATCTAAGCCACAGTCAGCTCCCAGGCTTGCTTTTGCTAATTGTATAGAGCTACTCCATCTTTGGCTGCAAAGAATATAATCAATCTGATTTCAGTATTGACTATCTGGTGATGTCCATGTGTAGAATCTTCTCTTGTGTTGTTCGAAGAGGGTGTTTGCTTTGACCAGTGCATTCTCTTTGCAGAACTCTATTAGCCTTTCCCCTGCTTCATTCTGTACTCCAAGGGCAAATTTTCCCTTTACTCCAGGTATTTCTTGACTTCCTACTTTTACTTTCCAGTCCCCTATAATGAAAAAGACATCTCTTTTTTGAGTATTAGTTCTACAGTGTTCTGAAGGTCTTCATAGAACCGTTCAGCTTCTTCATCGTTACTGGTCGGGCATAGACTTGGATTACTGTGATGTTGAATGGTTTGCCTTGGAAATGAACATAGCTTTGACTAGATGGACCTTTTCGGCAAAGTAATGGCTTTGCTTTTTAATATACTATCTAGTTTGGTTATGACTTTTCTTCCAAGGAGCAAGTGTCTTTTAATTTCATGGCTGCAGTCACCATCTGCAGTAATTTTGGAGCCCCCCCCCCAAAAAAAAATAAAGTCTATCACTGTTTCCCCATCTGTTCACCACAAAGTGATGGGACCAAATGCTATGATCTTAGTTTTCTGAATGTTGAGTTTTAAGCCAACTTTTTCACTCTCCTCTTTCACTTTCATCAAGAGGCTCTTTCAGTTCAGCTCAGTTCAGTTCAGTTCAGTCGCTCAGTCATGTCCGACTCTTTGCGACCCCATGAATCGCAGCACGCCAGGCCTCCCTGCCCATCACCATCTCCTGGAGTTCACTCAGACTCACGTTCATCAAGTCCGTGATGCCATCCAGCCATCTCATCCTCTGTCATCCCCTTCTCCTCCTGCCCCCAATCCTTCCCATCATCAGAGTCTTTTCCAGTGACTCAAGTCTTCGCATGAGGTGGCCAAAGTACTGGAGTTTTAGCTTTAGCATCATTCCTTCCAAAGAAATCCCAGGGCTGATCTCCTTCAGAATGGACTGGTTGGATCTCCTTGCAGTCCAAGGGACTCTCAAGAGTCTTCTCCAACACCACAGTTCAAAAACATCAATTCTTCGGCACTCAGCCTTCTTCACAGTCCAACTTTCACATCCATACATGACCACTGGAAAAACCATAGCCTTGACTAGACAGACCTTAGTCAGCAAAGTAAGGTCTCTGCTTTTGAATATGCTATCTAGGTTGGTCATAACTTTTCTTCCAAGGAGTAAGCGTCTTTTAATTTCATTGCTGCAGTCACCATCTGCAGTGAGAGAGGCTCTTTAGTTATTCTAAAAAGAAAAAAATCTGTGAAATCTGAGAATTCTGTATGAAGATCAAGAAGCAACATTTAGAACTGGACATGGAACAACAGACTGGTTCCAAATCAGGAAAGGAGTATGTCAAGGTGTATATTGTCACCCTCCTTATTTACATTATATACAGAGTACATCATGGAAAATGCTGGGTTGAATAAAGCACAAGCTTGAATCAAGATTGCCAGAAGAAATAGCAATAACTTCAGATATGCAGATGACACCACACCTTATGGCAGAAAATGAACAGGAACTACAGAGCCTTTTGATGAAAGTAAAAGAGGAGAGTGAAAAAGTTGGCTTAAAACTCAACATTCAGAAAACTAAGATCATGACATGCAGTCCCATCATTTCATGGCAAATAGATGGGGAACCAATGAAAATGGTGATTTTTTACTGTTATTTTTTGGGGCTCCAGAATCACTGCAGATGGTGAGTGCAGCCATGAAATTAGAAGACACTTGCTCCTTAGAAGAAAAGCTATGACCAAATTAGCATATTAAAAAGCAGAGACATTACTTTACCAGCAAAAATCCTTCTACTGAAGGCTATGATTTTTTCCAGTAGTCATGTGTGTATGTGAGTGTTGGGCTATAAAGAAAGCCGAGCCAAAGAATTAAAGCTTTTGAACTGTGGTTTTGGAGGAGACTCTTAAGAGTCCCTTGGGCTGTAAGGAGATCCAACCTGTCAGTCCTAAAAGAGATCCAATCCTGTCAATCCTCAATATTCATTGGAAGGACTGATGCTGAAGCTGAATATACAACACTTTGACCACCTGATGTGAAGAACCGGCTCACTGGAAAAGACCCTGATGCTGGGAAAGATTGAATGCAGGAGGAGAAGGGGACAACAGAGGATGAGATGGTTGGATGGCATCACCAGCACGATGGAGTTTAAGTAGGCTCTGGGAGTTTGTGATGGACAGGGAATCCTGGAGTGCTGAAGTCCATGGGGTTGCAAAGAATCAGAGATGACTGAGCTGAACTGGACTGATCTTGGAAGACAGGAACAACCCCTTCTCCCTTGACAGAGAACAACAACCTTCCTTACCCAATGGCTGTACAAGGACCTCATCTGAAGCCTCCTATGATAATTTTCATTCAACTTAAGTTCTTCTCTGCTACTCCTTATTGCCTCCAAGCTGATAACTAAAGAATGGGGTCAACAGAAAAGTACCAGCCTTTCCCTGGGAAAATTTGGCATACCCATTGATAAATTGAAGTGCCTAGCTAATTTATGCCCTCAAAACCAAGGAAACCTACATTAAAGCAAACTTTGAGTTTGTAGTGGGGAGGATGGAACCCACATGGAGCTGAAACAGTGAGGATTTCTTTGATATAGAAGCACTCAGTAACTCAAGATTCAGTATTTTTGCAAAGGATTCTTGAAGCTGTTCTCTGTGGTTTCTAGGATGGTTCTTTGAAACTTATAAGCTCTGATGGCCTATAGCAAATGAGGAGAAAACTCTACAGCTTCTTTGACCCCATCTTTTTTATCCCCTCATCATTTTATTTTTTATTTCATCCATCCACAGTAATTTTGGAGAGAAGGAAAATAAAATGAAGTAACATCTACCACTGTTTCTGCTTTTTCCCCATCTATTTACCAATAAGTGATGGGACTGGATACCATGACCTTGGTTTTTAAAATTTTGAGTTTTAAGCCAGCTTTTTTACTCTCCCTTTCACCTTCATCAAGAGACTCTCTAGTTCTTCTTCAATTTCTGCCATTAGTGTGGTATCATTTGCATATCTGAGGTTGCTGATATTTCTCCCAATAATCTTGATTCCAGCTTGTAATTAATCTAGTCTGGTATTTCACATGGTGTGCCCTGTATATAAGCTATTGCAGAGTGACAGTTTATAACCTTGACATACTCCTTTGGAACCAGTCTGTTGTTCCATGTCTGGTTTTAACTACTGCTTCTTGACCTGAATCTAGGTTTCACAGGAGGCAGGTAAGGTGGTCTGGTATTCCCATCTCTTTAAGAATTTTTCACAGTTTGTTGTGATCCACACAGTCAAAGGCTTTAGTGTAGTCTATGAAACATAAGTGAAGTGAAAAGAAAGTCAGTTGTGTCCAACTCTTTGCAACCCCATGGCCACTGCTATAGTCCATGGAATTCTCTAGGCCAGAAAGTGGAGTGGGTAGCCTTTCCCTCTTCCAGGGAAATGAAATAGAAGTAATACTTTTCTGGAAATCCCTTGCTTTCTCTATGATCCAACAGATGTTAGTAATTTTATTTCTGGTTTCTCTGCCTTTTCTAGATCCAGCCTGTACATCTGGAAGTTCTTGGTTCATATACTGAAACGTAGCTTGAAGGATTTTGAACATTACCTTGCTAGCATGTGAAATGAACACAGTTGTACTGTAGATTGAACATTCTTTGGCATTGCTCTTCTTTGGAATTGGACTGAAATCTGACCTTTCCCAGTCCTGTGGCCACTGCTGAGTTTTCCAGATTTGTTGGCATACTGACTGCAGCACTTTAACAGCATCATCTTTTAGGATTTGAAATAGCTCAACTGGAATTTCATCACCCCCACTAGCTTTATTTGTAGTGATGCTTCTTAAGGCCCACTTGACTTTACCCTCCAAGGTATCTGGGTCTAGGTGAGTGGCCACACCACCATAGTTATCCAGTTCATTAAGACCTTTCTTGTATGGTTCTTCTATGTATTCTTGCCACCTCTCCTTAATATCTTCTGCTTCTGTTACCTTCTTGCCATTTCTGTCCTTTATTGAGCCCATCTTTGCATGAAATATTCCATTGGTATCTCCAACTTTCTTGAAGAGATCTCTAGTCTTTCCCATTATTTTTATGGCTGAGTAATAATCCATTGTATATGTGTACTGTGTATTCTTTATCCTTTCATCTATTAATGTACATTTAGGCTGTTTCCATGTCTTGGCTCTTGTAAATAGTGCTTCAGTGAACCCTGGGGTTCCTGTATCTTTATGAGTTATGAATTTCTCCAGATATATGCCCAGGAGTGAGATTGCTGGATCATATGGTGGTTTTGCCATATCTTGATAAAGGGTCAGATAGCTCATGGAAGAAGGAAGTTAAAATGAATGTGAAGATAGTTTTAGGTACTGTCTGAGGACCTGTCACTTGACTATATTTCTAACTAAGAGAGCCCAGAGGATACTCCCTGTCAAAGACAATAAATATTCTCTGCAGAAGGGTGCTCTGTGGAGGCTGTCATCTATAGGCTAGGTTGACGTGCAGAAAAGCTGTCTGGGAGTCGAGCTTCCTAATATCACTTATATAGTGGGACCCAGAATAACAGAGTGTGTAAGCAGTACTTATTGTAAGTGGCAAGGTAGACTTAACTACCATAATGGGCAGAAAAATTAAAGTTCTTGTTAGGGTGCCTTGAACCACAGAGATCTGACAATCGTGAGAGGCTGGAAATCTTTGAGACAAAGTAATTGGACAGCTGATTGGGGTGATGCACAGTTTGGAAAATTTCTGGGAAAATATTACTCATGGAATATCATGGTCCCTTACCAATTTTCCACCTCTATTTTTTTTAATTTTTATTTTTTAGTTTGTTTTGCTTTACAATACTGTATTCGTTTTGCTATACATTGACATGAATCAGCCACAAGTGTACATGAACTCCCTATCCTGACCCCCACCTCCCCCCTCCCGCCCCACACCTTCTCTCTGGATTATCCCCGTGCATCAGTCCCAAGCATCCTGCATCCTGCATCCTGCCTCAAACCTCTAAATCAGTTCATAGATGGACCAAAAAAATTTTGACAGTCAACTCATACTCATCTTTATTCTATTTTTAATTGTTTTTACATTTTACATATACCTGTTTTGTATGTATCTGCTAATCCTTTTGGGTGCATAAGCCAGCTTGTCATTTTGTCAACTTAATTTTCGTGATGTTTCTCCTTCTGTGGTAATAGTTGATTGTGTGTGTGTGTTAGTCACTCAGTCATATCCAACTCTTGGCAACTCCATGGACTGTAGCCCACCAGGTTCTTCTGTCCATGGAGTTCTCCAGGCAAAAATACTGGGTTGAGTACCATTTCTTTCTCCAGGGGATCTTCCCAACCCAGGAATTGAATCCAGGTCTCCCAGATTGCAGGTAGATTCTTTACGGTCTAAGCCACCATCAGTGTTCATATGTAGGAAACCTCAGGGCTTAAATCAATGGTGTTTTCTAGGGGGAAGCATTACTTTGCTTCCTCTAAGGCAGTAACAACTTTAGCCTTCTTCCAAAGCTCCATTCTAGGTTATTTCTCATAAGCTTAAACACCCTGCCTTTGCTATTCAGAGGCCCTAAGGCTTGGTCTCCAAATCAGTGTTATTGTTGCCATGTTCCCTGGGCTGTCCTGTCTTTTTCATTAGTTTATTCTCTGTATAGATTCTCTAGTTTATGTCACTTATTTGTAGAGTGGGTGGGGGTGCTCATATATTTCTTTTACTACCTAGTGAGCCTAGAAAATTTTGTCATTTTTAAAATGTATCCAGGAGACATTTGTATTTTTGCATAAGAAGACTTCAGATTGTCTAGTTTGCAAAAGGAAATCACTTTGTCTCCCCTCTAACATCACTGGCACCATGAAAATGACTAATTGCAGTTAGTAACTCCTCAGCCCACCCATCATGGTGGAATTGCGTTTGGTCCAGGAAGTATTTAATCGAGTGAATCAGACGGGCTGTTTTTCTCATCCATTGTCAAATATCCTCCCACATGGCTAATAGATGTTGATCAGAAGACTGCCCTGTGGGTGGATATTTTGAATGAAGTTTCTCTGAGCAGAAGAAGCAAGGTCAGCTGGCTCTTCTCTCTACACATTCTCTCATCTGCGTTTAACACAGAGATTTAATATATTCTGAACTGTCCCTCTTCCTTTAACCTTTTTTTTTTTTTTTTTGAATTAGGTTTGTGTGTAATACTTTTAGAAAGATTTTTGGACACATTTAAAAAAGCAACAAATTTTAGAATGTTTTAGTTCTAAAACACTCTCATCAACAGGGAATTGCCAAATTCCTATATTCTAAGTGAGAGAAGTGTGTATGAATTTGACCGACATTACATGAATTTTACTGACACAAATTGACATGAATTTGACTGAGTTTCATATGGTGGAGCAGGGTTCTTATGCTTACACAGACCAGGCAGTGTAAGAAGCAGTAGGTGGAAGTGAGCCCTGTGCAGACAGGGGTACATGTGCTTGTTGAGTGCAGGGGCTCATACTCAATTCCTGTCTGTGTTGCCCTGTGGGAATGGGGCTCAGGTCTACCAGGTATTTTAACTTTTGAGATGTCTGAAAACTGGAATTTTCTAACATGAGCTCTCCCAATTTTTGAACACTGATTTACTAAAAACAAATGTGGATATGCTACCCACAAACAACCTGACTGTTCAGAGAAACAAAACACATTTGTAGGCAACTGACAAATTGAATTTCTCCTGCTGACAAGTTCAAATTGACAAAATGTATCTGCATGGCAGATACATTTTGATACTACAAAATGTATCAAATCCTATCTGCATGGCAATTTGATTACTTTGCATCAAGGAAAATAAATTTTTGTCTCATTTATCTTTGCTTTTATTTACTTATTTTTCTGTCTGGGATTTTTTGTCCCAAGTAAAACTTAAAAGTCTAGTGGATCCTCTATCAACTAGAGCTCCACATATGCAAAGATCCTGTGTATGAGAGTGTGTGTGTTTGAGAATGAGAAGGGCAGAGAGAGAGAGAGGAGAAACATGGAAACAATTTAGAATCTCAACAAAGCTATGCTGACTCTAAATAAGCCAAATGTTCAGTGAGAGAGTGATAAAAGAAAAAAAGTATATTGGTTTCTTCACACAATAGAATACTGTGCAACCATACAAAGATCACACTATTGATCCACACAATAACATGGATTAATCTCACAGACAATATGTTGAACAAAAGGAACCAGACACAACAAAGGATGTATGCACGATTCTATTTACATGGAGTGTAAGAACAGACAAAAATAATCAATGGTGTTAGATTAGAACTCAACTCGTTAGTTTACAGCAATAGAACTTTGGAGGACACACAGGAGCTTTCTAGGATGTTGGTAATCGTCTGTCTTCTGACTCCGGGAGTGGTTGTGTAGCTGTTAACAGTTAAGATTTCTCCATTCTATGTGCAATGAAAAGTAAATCAATAACTAAACGGCATCAGCGGTTGTTAATTGAGTTAACTCTATGGTTTTGCAGCCAGGGATAGCCTCTGAGTAATTTGAAGGAGCTTTTCAAAGATTCCCATTTTCACAGGTGTGAGAGGGCTGAAACTGGAAGGCTAATTCTTCTCTCATTCAACTTGTGATGTCAGCCTAACAAACACACATAGTAGAGCTGAAGGCCGTCTGCTTCCCCATGTTGCATGATAGTCCAGTTTTTCCAAGTCCTCCAGGTCCCCCGCCTATGAAATACAACTTCCTTTAACCAAGTATAGACATTCAGAGTTTCCTGTAAACCTGCCAAGCTTGGGAGTGGCACTTTGGTGGGCACTCCTTGCAGACACTGACCCTTTCTCTGACCCTGCAATACCCTAGCCTCTGCACATTAAAAAAAAAAAAAAATAGAGTAATCTTCTCCCTTCACTCACAAGCCTAATATTTCTATAAAGTGGCCTGAGGAATAGACTCAGGAGACTGGCTGCTCCCCAGCCTGACTCTGCTACTGAGAATTTGAGTCACAGTGCACATTGCCTCTCCTGTCCCAGGGACTAGCAAGTGAGGTCCAGAAAGAAGCTATTGGAAGGGACCTAAAGAGCCCAGCCTGTTTTATTTGGCATTTGTTCTTTTTTTTTTTAATATAAATTTATTTATTTTAATTGGAGGTTAATTACTTTACAATATTGTATTGGTTTTGCCATACATCAACATGAATCTGCCACAGGTATACACGTGTTCCCCATCCTGAACCCCCCTCCCTGCACCCTCCCCATACCATCCCTCTGGGTCATCCCAGTGCACCAGTTCCAAGCATCCAGTATCGTGCATCAAACCTGGACTGGTGATTCATTTCATATATGATATTATACATGTTTCAATGCCATTCTCCCAAATCATCCCACCCTCTCCCTCTCCCACAGAGTCCAAAAGACTGTTCTATACATCTGTGTCTCTTTTGCTATCTCACATACAGGGTTATTGTTACCATCTTTCTAAATTCCATATATATGCATTAGTATACTGTATTGGTGTTTTTCTTTCTGGCTTACTTCACTCTGTATAACGGCTCCAGCGTCATCCACCTCATTAGAACTGATTCAAATGTATTCTTTTTAATAGCTGAGTAATACTCCATTGTGTATATGTACCACAGCTTTCTTATCCATTCATCTGCTGATGGACATCTAGGTTGCTTCCATGTCCTGGCTGTTATAAACAGTGCTGCAATGAACATTGGGGTACACGTGTCTCTTTCAATTCTGGTTTCCTTGGTGTGTATGCCCAGCAGTGGGATCGCTGGATCATAAGGCAGTTCTATTTGCAATTTTTTAAGGAATCTCCACACTGTTCTCCATAGTGGCTGTACTAGTTTGCATTCCCACCAACAGTGTAAGAGGGTTCCCTTTTCTCTACACCCTCTCCAGCATATTGCTTATAGACTTTTGGATTGCACTCATTCTGACTGGGGTGAGATGGTACCTCATTGTGGTTTTGATTTGCATTTCTCTGATAATGAGTGATGTTGAGCATCTTTTCATGTGTTTGTTAGCCATCTGTATGTCTTCTTTGGAGAAATGTCTATTTAGTTTTTTGGCCCATTTTTTGATTGGGTCGTTTATTTTTCTGTAATTGAGCTGTATAAGTTGCTTGTATGTTTTTGAGATTAGTTGTTTCTCAGTTGCTTCATTTGCTATTATTTTCTCCCATTCAGAAGGCTGTCTTTCACCTTGCTTATAGTTTCCTTTGTTGTGCAGAAGCTTTTAATTTTAATTAGGTCCCATTTGTTTATTTTTGCTTTTGTTTCCAATATTCTGGGAGATGGATCATAGAGGATCCTGCTGTGATTTATGTCAGAGAGTGTTTTGCGTATGTTTTCCTCTAGGAGTTTTATAGTTTCTTTTCTTATATTGAGATCTTTAATCCATTTTGAGTTTATTTTTGTGTATGGTGTTAGATAGTGTCCTAGTTTCATTCTTTTACAAGTGCTTGACCAGTTTTCCCAGCACCACTTGTTAAAGAGATTGTCTTTAATCCACTGTATATTCTTGCCTCCTTTGTCGAAGATAAGGTGTCCATAGGTGCGTGATTTAGCTCTGGGTTTTCTATTTTGTTCCGTTGATCTATATTTCTGTCTTTGTGCCAATACCATGCTGTCTTGATGACTGTGGCTTTATAATAAAGCCTGAAGTCAGGGAGATTGATTCCTCCAGTTCCATTCTTCTTTCTCAAGATTGCTTTAGCTATTTGAGTTTTTTTGTATTTCCATAAAAATTGTGAAATTATTTGTTCTAGCTCTGTGAAAAATATCATTGGTAGCTTGATAGGAATTGCATTGAATCTGTAGATTGCTTTGGATGGTATACTCATTTTCACTATATTGATTCTTCCGATCTATGAACATGGTATATTTCTCCATCTATTAGTGTCCTCTTTGATTTCTTTCACCAATGTTTTATAGTTTTCTATATATAGGTCTTTAGTTTCTTTAGGTAAATATATTCTTAAGTATTTTATTCTTTTCATTGCAAATTGGAAAAGAAGAAGTAAAACTCTCACTGTTTGCAGATGACATGATTCTCTACATAGAAAACCCTAAAGACTCTACCAGAAAATTACTAGAGCTAATCAATGAATATAGGAAAGTAGGATATAAAATCAACACACAGAAGTCCCTTGCATTCCTATACACTAATAATGCCATTTGTTCTTTAAGGCAGAAAATGGGCCGAGGAGAAAAAGTCTGCAGCCCAGGTGGCTCAGTGGTAAAGAATCCTCCTGCCAATGCAGGAGACACAGCTTCAATCCCTGGGTCAGGAATATCTCTTGGAGGAGGAAATGGCAACCCACTCCAGTATTCTCTCCTGGAAAATCCCATGAACAGAGGAACCTGGCAGGCTACACTCTATGGTGTCAAAAAAGAGTTGGATACAACTAAACACAAGCAAGAGAAATTGGTACATGAGAAGGGAATACGTTAGATGTGGGAAAGATTCTAAAAAACAATCTTTCTAAGTGTATGCCATGCTTCTAGCCTTCTGGAAACTAGGATCTATATGGCAAGAGGCAGCTTATGAGAAGCAGTGATGCAAAAAGAATACTTGACAGTTTCATGTTAGCCAGTGTAGGATTGAGTAGAGTGGAAGTTTGAACACTTAGACAACCTTGACTTTCTGATGACCCTTTCTAGGAGGCGAAACTTTAACAGGGGTAAAAAGATAAGTTGGCGTTTCAGCAGATGTGAAGAAAGAAGAGCAGAGGTGTTCTAGGGAAGTCGAGCCCTGTGGATCAGCATAAAAACGGATGGGTTTCACCTGCTGCATGTGAAAAGAAGAGAGAAGGCTCTAAAGGAATTTTTTGTTGTTGTTGTTGGCAAAGTAATGTCTCTCTCTCTCTCTTTTTTTTTTTAGTTGGAGGCTAATTACTTTATGATATTGTAGTGGTTTTGCCATACATTGACATGAATCAGCCATGGGTGTACATGTGTCCCCCTTCCTGAACCCCTACTCCCATGTCCCTCCCTATCCCTTCCCTCTGGGTCATCCAAGTGCACCAGCGCTGAGCACCCTGTCTCATGCATCGAACCTGGACTGGAGATCTGTTTCACATATGATAATATACCTGTTTCAATGCTATTCTCTCAGATCATCCCACCCTCGTCTTCTCCCACAGAGTCCAAAAGACTGTTCTATACATCTGTGTCTCTTTTGCTGTCTCACATACAGGGTTATCATTACCATCTTCCTAAATTCCATATATGTGTGTTGGTATACTGTATTGGTGGTTTTCTTTCTGACTTCACTCTGTATAATAGGCTCCAATGTCATCAACCTCATTAGAACTGATTCAAATGTATTCTTTTTTAATGGCTGAGTAATATTCCATTGTATATATGTACCACAGCTTTCTTATCTGTTTATCTGCTGATGGACATTTAGGTTGCTTCCATGTACTGGCTATTATAAACAGTGCTGTGATGAACATTGGGGTACATGTGTCTCTTTCAGTTCTGCTTTCCTTGGTGTGTATGCCCAGCAGTGAGATTGCTGGGTTTAAGGCAGTTGTATTTCCAGTTTTTGAAGGAATCTCCACACTGTTCTCCATAGTGGCTGTACTAGTTTGCATTCCCACCACAGTGTAAGAAGGTTCCCTTTTCTCCACACCGTGTCCAGCATTTAGTGCTTGTAGACATTTGGATAGCAGCCATTCTGACTGGCGTGAGATGGTACCTCATTGTGGTTTTGATTTGCATTTCTCTGATAGTGAGTGATGTTGAGCATCTTTTCATGTATTATTAGCCATTCGTATGTCTTCTTTGGAGAAATGTCTATTTAGTTCTTTGGCCCATTTTTTGATTGGATCATTTATTTTTCTGTAATTGACCTCCAGGAGTTGCTCGTATATTTCTGAGATTGATTCTTTGTCAGTTGCTTCATTTACTATTATTTTCTCCCATTCCGAAGGCTGTCTTTTCACTTTGCTTATACTTTCCTTTGTTGTGCAAAAGCTTTAAGTTTAATTAGGTCCCATTTGTTTATTTTGGCTTTTATTTTCATTACTCTGGGAAGTGGGTCATAGAGCATCCTGCTGTGATGTATGTCAGAGAGTGTTTTGCCTATGTTTTCTTCTAGGAGTTTTATAGTTTCTGGTCTTACACTTAGATCTTTAATCCATTTTGAGTTTATTTTTGTGTGTGGTGTTAGAAAGTGATCTAGTTTCATTCTTTTACAAGTGGTTGACCAGTTTTCCTAGCACCACTTGTTAAAGAGATTGTCTTTTCTCCATTGTATATTCTTGCCTCCCCTGTTAAAGATAAGGTGTCCATAGGTGAGTGGATATATCTCTGGGTTTTCTATTTTGTTCTATTGATCTAGATTTCTGTCTTTGTGCCAGTACCATACTATCTTGATAACTATAGCTTTGTAGCCAAAGCTTTGTAGCTTTCTAGACTGTAGCCAAGTCAAGCAGGTTGATTCCTCCTGTTCCATACTTCTTTCTCAAGATTGCTTTGGCTATTGGAGGTTTTTTGTATTTCCATACATATTGCAAAATTATTTGTTCTAGTTCTGTGAAAAATACCATTGGTACCTTGATAGGGATTGTATTGAATCTATAGATTGCTTTGGGTAGTATACTCATTTTCACTCTATTGATCTTCCAATCCATGAACATGGTATATTTCTCCACCTATTTGTGTCCTCTTTGATTTCTTCCATCAGTGTTTTATAGTTTTCTATTTATACGTCTTTTGTTTCTTTCAGTTCAGTTCAGTTCAGTCACTCAGTCGTGTCCAACTCTTTGCAACCCCATGAATCGCAGCACGCCAGGCCTCCCTATCTATCACCAACTCCCGGAGTTCAGTCAAACTCATGTCCATCGAGTCGGTGATGACATCCAGCCATTTCATCCTCTGTTGTCCCCTTCTCCTCCTGCCCCCAATCTCTCCCATCATCAGAGTCTTTCCCAAGGACTCAGCTCTTCACATAAAGTGGCCAAAGTTTGTTTCTTTAGGTAGATATATTCCTAAGTATTTTATTATTTTCATTGCAATGGTGAATGGAATTGTTTCCTTAATTTCTCTTTCTGTTTTCTCATTGTTAATGTATAGGAATGCAAGGGATTTCTTTGTGTTAATTTTATATCCTGCAACTTTACTATATTCATTGATTAGCTCTAGTAATTTTCTGATGGAGTCTTTAGGGTTTTCTATGTAGAGGATCATGTCATCTGCAAACAGTAAGAGTTTTACTTATTTTCCAATCTGGATTCTTTTCATTTATTTTTATGCTCTGATTGCTGTGGCCAAAACTTCCAAAACTATGTTGAAAAGTAGTGGTTATAGTGGGTACCCTTGCCTGTTCCTGACTTTAGGGGAAATGCTTTCAATTTTTCACCATTGAGGGTAATGTTTGCTGTGGGTTTGTCATATATAGCTTTCATTATGTTGAGGTATGTCCCTTCTATTCCTGCTTTCTGGAAAGTTTTTATCATAAATGGATGTTAAATTTTGTCAAAGGCTTTTTCTACATCTATTGAGATAATCATATGGTTTTTATCTTTCAATTTGTTAATGTTGTGTATTACATTGATTGATTAGCAGATATTAAAAATCCTTGCATTCCTGGGATAAAGCCCACTTGGTCATGCTATACAATGCTTTTAATATGTTGTTGGATCTGTTTGCTAGAATTTTGTTAAGGATTTTTGCATCTATGTTCATCAGTGATATTGGCCTGTAGTGTTCTTTTTTTTGTGGTATCTTTGTCTGGTTTTGGTATTACAGTGATGGTGGTCTTATAGAATGAGTTTGGAAATTTACCTCCTTCTGCAATTTTCTGGAAGAGTTTGAGTGAGATAGGTGTTAGCTCGTCTCTAAATTTTTGGTAGAATTCAGCTATGAAGCCATCTGGTCCTGGGCTTTTGTTGGCTGGAAGATTTCTGATTACAGTTTCGATTTCTGTGCTTGTGATGGGTCTGTTAAGATCTTCTATTTCTTCCTGGTTCAGTTTTGGAAAGTCATACTTTTCTAAGAATTTGTCCATTTCTTCCAAGTTTTCCATTTTATTGGCATATGGTTGCTGATAGTGGTCTTTTATGATCCTTTGTATTTCTGTGTTGTCTGTTGTGATTTCTCCATTTTCATTTCTAATTTTGTTCATTTGATTCTTCTCCCTTTGATTCTTGATGAGTCTGGCTAATGGTATATCAACTTTATTTATCTTCTCAAGGAACCAGCTTTTAGCTTTGTTGATTTTTGCTATGGTCTCTTTTGTTTCTTTTGCACTTATTTCTGCCCTAATTTTTAAGATTTCTTTCCTTCTACTAACCCTGAGGTTCTTCATTTCTTCCTTTTCTAGTTGCTTTAGGTGTAGAGTTAGGTTATTTATCTGATTTTTTTCTTTTTTATTGAGGTAAGCCTGTATTGCTATGAACCTTCCCCTTAACACTGCTTTTACAGAGTCTGATAGGTTTGGGGTTGCTGTGCTTTAATTTTTATTCATTTCTATGCATATTTTGATTTCTTTTTTGATTTCTTCTATGTTTTATTGGTTATTCAGAAGCGTGTTGCTTAGCCTCCATATGTTGGAGTTTTTAATGTTTTTTTTTTCCCTGTAATTGAGAAAGTGAAGAAGAATTAAAGAGCCTCTTGATGAAAGTGAAAGAGGAGAGTGAAAAAGCTGGCTTAAAACTCAACATTNACCTGGGGAGTTTCTCTTTTGATATCCTATCATTTTTCCTTTTCATACTGTTCATGGGGTTCTCAAGGCAAGAATACTGAAGTGGCTTGCCATTCCCTTCTTCAGTGGACCACATTCTGTCAGACCTCTCCACCATGACCCATCCATCTTGGGTTGCCCCACAGGCATGGCTTGGTTTCTTTGTATTAGACAAGGGTGTGATCCTAGTGTGGTTAGATTGACTAGTTTTCTGTGAGTATGGTTTCGGTGTGTTCACCCTCTGATTCCCTCTTGCAACACCTACCATCTTACTTGGGTTTCTCTTACCTTGGGCGTGAGTCTGAGCGAACCCTGGGAGTTGGTGATGGACAGGGAGGCCTGGCGTACTGCGATTCATGGGGTCGCACAGAGTCAGACACGACTGAGCGACTGAACTGAACTGAACTGTGGGTGTAAAGGGATGAAGTCTATCCTACAATCAGTATCCCATCCATGTGAGCAGTTGAACCCTAAGAAAATCTTTTCAGAGCTGTGTGCCTTACAGGATCTTTCTTCTTAGGCAAAGATAAAAAAGAATTCCTCTTCCAGGCTGTACTGCCATTTCAACACTGTTATGTGACAGAGGATCCTGATGGAGAATGGATTTGAAGACCCAAGTCTGCATACAAACTTTCACTTGGTATCCACATGTCTTTGGAAATGCCACCTGTCCTTTGAAGCACAATTTCCCCAATGCAAAATGAGTTGTTGTTCAGTTGCTAAGTCGTGTGCAACTCTTTGACTGCAGCACATCAGGCTCCTCTGTCCTCCACTACCTCCCAGAGTTTGCTCAAACTCATGTCCATTGAGTCAATGATGCTATCCAACCATCTCCTCTTCTTTTACTTCCTTCTCCTCATGCCTTCGATTTTTCTCAGCATCAGGGTTTCTTCCAGTGTGTCAGCTCTTTGCAGCAGGTAGCCTAAGTATTGGAGCTTCAGCTTCAGCATCAGTCCTTTCAATGAATATTCAGAGTTCATTTTCTTTAGAATTGACTGGTTGATCAAATGAGTGCAATGGTAGTAATAGCATAATAGCATGACCTTTGTTTCAGTTGTAGATGACTGAAGACTAATGAGGTTTAGTTGATATTATGGTTAATTTATGTAGCAATGTGGTTGGGCCCACATGTTTGGTCTCACACTACTCTAGATATTGCTGTGAAGGTTTTACATGAAGTAACATTGTTTGTCAGGAGAAATAATTTCTTTCATCTTTATCTTATATTGGACCATATTTGATTAACAATGTTGTGTTAGTTTCAGGTGTATAGAAAGTGATTCAATTATACATATACATGTATCTATTCTTTTACAAATTATTTTTGCATTTAGGCTATTACAGAATATTGAGCAGAGTTCCCTGTGCTATGCAATAGGTGCTTGTTGATTATCTATTTTAAATATAACAGTGGGTACATGTGAATCCCAAACTCCCAATCTATCTCTTATCCTCCACTTCCCCCCTGTAATCATAAGCTTATTTTCTAAGTCAGTGAGTCTGTTTCTGAGTTAACATTTAAATCAGTAGACTCTGAATAAAGTACATTGCCCTCCATAATTTAGGTGAACCTCATCCAATCAGTTGAAGGCCTAAGAGGAAAAAGAAAATTGACCTCCTTGAAGAAAATAAAATCGCTCCTGGAGGCCCTTGAATGTGAGATGCGACACCGGGTCATCCTGGGCTTCCAGTGTGCTGCTGGTCCTTGAGATGTTTGGACTTTCCAACCTCCACAATTTCATGAATCAGTTTCTTAAATAAAATCCTTTCTCACCTCTATAGATTCACCCTATTGGTTCTGTTCCTCTTGCGAACCTGGGCTAATACAGGTGGTAAAATGAGGAATCTTAGTTAAGTTTTACTAGGAATGCATTTCAGCAACTTGGGACTTTCCTGGTAGTCCAATGGGCAAGAATCTGCCTGCCAATGCAGGGGACAGTTTCGATTCCTGGTCCGGGTGGTCCCACATGCTGCAGAGCAACTTAACCCCATGAGCCACAGCTACTGAAGCCCACACACCTAGAGCCCATGCTCTGCAATGAGAAGCCACCAGAGTTTGGAGGAGAATGGGTTCATATAGATGTATGGCTGAGTCCCTTTACTGCCCACTTGAAACTATCATAACATGTTAATCAGCTATGAAAAGTAAAAGTGAAAGCCACTCAGTTGTGTCCAACGCTTTGGACCTCATGGACTATACAGTCCACGGAATTCTCCAGGCCAGAATAGTAGAGGGGGTAGCCTTTCCCTTCTCCCGGGAATCTTCCCAACCCAGGGATCAAACCCAGATCTCCCACATTGCTTGTGATTCTTTATCAGCTGAACCACAATGGAAGCCCAAGAATATTGGAGTGGCTAGCCTATCCTGTAATCAGCTATATGCCAATATGAAATACAAAGTTTTTAAAAGAGAGAGTTGGGGGCGGTCCTAAGGTGGTGGAGGAATAGGATGAGGAGACCACTTTCTCCCCCACAAATTCTTTGAAAGAACATTTGAACACTGAGCAAATTCCACAGAACAACTTCTGAATGCTGACAGAGGACATCAGGCATCAGAAAGGCAGCCCACTGTCTTCAAAAGGAGATAGGACAAAATACAAGATATGAGACAAAAGAGGTAGGGATGGAGATCTGTCCCAGGAAGGGAGTCTTAAAAAAGAAAGAAGTTTCCAAACACCAGGAAACACTCTCACCCGTGGGTCTGTGGCAAGTCCTGGAATCTCAGAGGGCAACATAAGTGGGAGGAAAAATAAATAAATAAATAATTAAAACCCACAGATTCCATGTCTAATGGCATCTTCCAGCAGAAAAGCAGCCCAAACAGTCACATCCACCGCTAGCAAGAGGGGTGGGGGCTGGGCAGGGAGGCGAGGGCTGCATTGCTTAGGGTAAGGATCAGGCCTGCATGCCACAAGGGCAATCTGAGGGACCTAACATGAGATATCAACCCAGATTAGGGGATAGCCAGAGAGAAAGAGAGAGAGAGAGAGAGAGAGAGAAAGAGAGAGAGAGAGAGAGAGAGAGAGAGAGAGAACACTATGCCTCGAAAAGCCCTAACCTAAGACACTGCCAGGTGTGCTCACAGAACAAAGGTCTGAGCAGAGCTAGCTAGCTGGGGACCAGCCCATCCCCCATGGGAGACAGGCAGCGGGGGCAGCCAGAGCTGGAAGGGGGCAATTGTGGCTCCAGTGAGGCATCCTCTACCAAACTGCAAGCAGGCTTCATTGCTAACGAAGATTTCTTGGGATTCCGGATGGTTGACATCCATCGGAAGGGTCACAACCAGAGATCAGCTCCCCAGAAGAGACACAAAGCACATCTGAGAAGGTGCGCCCATTGTACACCCAGAAAACTGAGCGGCTGGGACGGGGGGAGAGGATAAGATGCACCCCCAACCTGGGGGTGATCAAGCACCTGATCACCTGAGCTGCTTGGACCTGGGAAGTGTACAAAATGCAGGCCCAACCCAGTCTGTGCCTTTGTGGAGTACCCGAGAACCTGAACCTGAGAGGCTTAGGCCTGGGAAGTGCACGCAACCCAGGGCACGCCTCAGACAGTTCCCGGAAGAGCAACCTAGAGCCTGAGAAGTGTAAACCAGGAAAGCACACACGCTGTGAGCAGGGGCAAACCCACTGTCACCGAGATATTGCGAGCACTCCTCACACATGCCGGTGATATTTGTTTGCAGTGTTCCTCCCTCCCCACAGCACGACTGAACAAGTGAGCCTAAAAAAGTGACGACCATCGCCCCCTTGTGTCAGGGGAGAAATTAGACACTGAAGAGACAAGCAAACAGAAGAAGCTAAAATAAACAGAAGGAACTGCTTTGGAAGTGACAGGTGCAAAAGATTAAAACCGTGTAGTTAGCACTGACTACATAGGAAGGGGCCTATAGATCTTGAGAAGTATAAGCTGATCAAGGAAATATCCGAAAATGAATTGGCCCCACACTGTCCACAACAGCTCCAGAGAAATTCCTAGATATATTTTTACTATCATTATTATTTAAATTAAAAAAATTTAAGTCCTCTATTACTCCTTTAATTTTCATTTTTATAACCTACTATTACCTTGAAAAAAAAAAGACCCTATTTTTAAAGCAAACTTCACCTATATATTTTATAAGTTTTGTGACTTTGTTCTGGTTTTTTAATATTGTATTTTTGAGAGCTAACCTCTACCCTAGATTTGTAATCTTTGCTTTTTGGTGTTTGTTAGACCTTGGTGGCTCAGATGATAAAGTGTCTTCTTGGAAGGTGGGAGACCCGGATTCAGTTTCTGAGTTGGGAAGATCCCCTGGAGATGGAAATGGCAATCCACTTCAGCACTCTTGCCTGGAAAATGCCATGGATGGAGGAGCCTGATAGGCTACAGTCCATGGGGTCCCAAAGAGTCGGACACAACTGAGTGACTTCACTTTCACTTTCTATCAATTTTGTGCCTTTAAGAACCCAATCTTAAGTACCCAGTTTTACTTGGGGGAGATTTTACTAGCTGGACTGCTCTCTCTCCCTTTGACTCTCGTTTTTCTCCACCAGGTCACCTCTATCTCCTCCCTCCCCCTTCTCTTCTCTATCCAACTGTGTGAATCTCTTTGTTTGTTCGAGCTGTGAAGAACACTTAGTGAACTGAGTATTGGCTGGATCTGTCTCTCTCCTTTTGATTCCCCGTTTTATCCTCTTGGCCACCTCTGTCTCCTTTCTCCCTCTTCTCTTTTCAGTGTAACTCTGTGAACATCTCTGAGCGGTCCAGACTGTGGAGAGCACATAGGGAAGTGATTACTGGCTAGATTGCTCTCTCCTCTTTTGATCCCCCATCTTCTCCTCCTGGTCACCTTTATCTCCCTCCTCCCTCTTCTCTTCTCCATGTAACACTGTGAACCTCTCTGGGTGTCCCTCACTGTGGAGAAACTTTTCATCATTAACCAAGATGTTTTGTCATTGGTGCTATATAGATGGAGAAGTCTTGAGGCTGCTATAATAATAAGACTGAAAACCAGAGGCAGGAGGCTTAAGTCCAAAACCTGAGAACACCAGAGAACTCCTGACTCCAGGGAACATCAATCGATAAGAGCTCACCAAAAGCCTCTATACCTACACTGAAACCAAGCACCACCCAAGAGCCGACCAGTTCTAGAGCAAGACATACCATGCAAACTCTCCAGCAACACAGAAACATAGCCCTGAGCTTCATATATGGGCTGCACAAATTCACACCAAACCCATAGACATCTCAAAACTCATTACTGGGCACTTCATTGTACTCCAAGGAGAGGAAATCCAGCTCTATCCACCAGAACACTGACACAAGGTTTCCTAACCAGGAAACCTGGACAAGCCACCTGTCCAACCCCACCCACAACAAGGAACCTCCACAATTAAGAGGAACCACAAACTGCCAGAATACAGAAAGGCCACATGAAACAGAGCAATATAAACAAGATGCAAAGGCAGAGAAATACTCTGCAAGTAAAGGAACAGGATAAATGCCCACCAAACCAAACAAAAGAGCAAGAGATAGAGAATCTACCTGATAAAGAATTCCAAATGACGATAGTGAAAATGATCTTAAATCTTGAAAACAAAATGGAGTTACAGATAAATAACCTGAAGACAAGGACTGAAAAGATGCAAGAAATGTTTAACAAGGGCCTAGAAGAAATAAAAAGGAGTCAATATAATGAATAATGCAATAATAAGATCAAAAACACTCTGGAGGGAACCAAAAGTAAAATAACAGAGGCAGAAGATAGGATAAGTGAGGTAGAAGATGGAATGGTAGAAACAAATGAAGCAGAGAGGAAAAAAGAATTAAAAAAAATGAGGACAACCTCAGAGACCTTGGGGACAATGTTAAATGCCCCAACATTCGAATCATAGGAGTCCCAGAAGAAGAAGATGAAAAGAAAGACCATGAGAAAATACTTGAGGAGAGAATAGCTGAAAACTTCCCCCCAATGGGGAAGGAGACAGCCACCCAAATCCAAAAAACCAGAGTCCCAAACAGGATAAACACAACGCGAAACACCCCAAGACACACGTTAATTAATTAAACAAAGAACAAACACAAAGAACAAATATTAAAAGCAGCAAGGGAAAAACAATAATAACACACAAAGGGATTCCCATAATGATAACAGCTGATCTTTCAATAGAAACTCTTCAGGCCAGAAGGGAATGGCAGGACATACATACACTGTTTGCAGATGACATGACCTCTACATAGAAAACCCCAAAGACTCCACCAGAAAATTACTAGAGCTAATCAATGAATATAGTAAATTTGCAAGATATGAAATTGACACACAGAAATTCCTTGCATTCCTATACACTAACAATGAGAAAGCAGAAAGAGAAATTAAGGAAACAATTCCATTCACCATTGCAATGAAAAGAATAAAATACCTAGGATTATATCTACCTAAAGAAACTAAAGACCTATATATAGAAAACTATAAAACACTGGTGAAAGAAATCAAAGAGGACACTAATAGATGGAGAAATATACCATGTTCATGGATTGCGGGAATCAATATAGTGAAAATGAGTATATTACCCAAAGCAATCTATAGATTCAATGAAATCCCTATCAAGCTGCCAATGGTATTTTTCACAGAGCTAGAACAAATAATTTCACAATTTGTATGGAAATACAAAAGACTTTGAATAGCCAAAGCAATCTTGAGAAAGAAGAATGGAACTGGAGGAATCAACCTGCCTGGCTTCAGGCTCTACTACAAAGCCACAGTCATCAAGACAGTATGGTACTGGCACAAAGAGAGAAATATAGATCAATGGAACACAATAGAAATTCAGAGATAAATACATGCACCTATGGACAACTTATCTTTGACAAAGGAGGCAAGAATATACAGTGGATTAAAGATAATCTCTTTAACAAGTGGTGCTGGAAAAACTGGTTAACCACCTATAAAAGAATGAAACTAGAACACTTTATAACACCACACACAAAAATAAACTCTAAATAGATTAAAGATCTAAATGTAAAACCAGAAACTATAAAAATCTTAGAGGAGAACATAGGCAAAACACTCTCTGACATACATCACAGCAGGATCCTCTATGACCCACCTCCCAGAATACTGGAAATAAAAGCAAAATTAACAAATGGGACCTAATTAAAATTAAAAGCTTCTGCACAACAAAGGAAACTGTAAGCAAGGTGAAAAGACAGCCTTCTGAATGGGAGAAAATAATAGCAAATGAAGCAACTGACAGAATTAATCTGAAAAATATACAAGCAACTTATGTAGCTCAATTACAGAAAAATAAATGACCCAATCAAAAAATGGGCCAAAGAACTAAATAGACATTTCTCTAAAGAAGACATAGAGATGGCTAACAAACACATGAAAAGATGCTCAACACCACTCATTATTAGAGAAATGGAAATCAAAACCACAACGAGGTACCATTTCACACCAGTCAGAATGGCAGCGATCCAAAAGTCTACAAGCAATAAATGCTGGAGAGGGCGTGGGGAAAAGGGAACCCTCTTACACTCTTGGTGGGAATCCAGACTAGAACAGCTACTGTGGAGAACAGTGGAGATTCCTTAAAAAACTAGAAATAGAACTGCCATATGACCCAGCAATCCCACTGCTGGGCATACACATCAAAGAAACCAGAATTGAAAGAGACACGTGTACCCCAATGTTCATCACAGCACTGTTTTAAATAGCCAGAATAAGGAAGCAACCTAGAAGTCTATCCGCAGATGAATGGATAAGAAAGCTGTGGTACACATATACAATGGATTATTACTCAGCCATTAAAAAGAATACATTTGAATCAGTTCTAATGAGGTGGATGAAACTGGAGCCTATTATACAGAGTGAAATAAGCCAGAAAGAAAAACATGAATACGGTATACTTAACGCATATAAATGGAATGAAAGGTGGTAATGATAACCCTATATGCGAGACAGCAAAAAAGACACAGATGTATAGAACAGTCTTTTGGACTCTGTGGGAGAGGTTGAGGGTGGGATGATTTGGGATAATGGCATGGAAACATGTATATTATCATATGTGAAATGGATCGCCAGTCCAGATTCAATGCATGAGACAAGGTGCTCGGGGCTGGTGTACTGGGATGACCCAGAGGGATGGGATGGGGAGGGAGGTGGGAGGCATGTTCAGGATGTGGAACACATGTACACCTGTGGTGGATTCATGTTAATGTATGGCAAAACCACTATAATGTTGTAAAGTAATTAGCCTCCAATTAATATAAATAATTTATATTAAAAAAATAAAAAAAGTTGCCAAAAAATGAGAAGCCCATGCACTGCAACCAAGAGGAGCCCCCATGCATGGCAAACAGAGAAAGCCCACATACAACAGCAAAGACCCAGCACAACCAAAAATATAAATTAATTAACTAATTAAAAGTTTCACCAACTTTCTCCTTTGAGAACTTAACATAATGAGTTAATACCCTTCTTAAATTTCCTTCCCTGCTTTCCTTTGTAAAGATAGTGGGAAAACCAGAAATAAAGCAAAAGCTTTTAAAAGTAAAGAACAGAGAAATTTCTCAAACTGGATAAAGAATCCCAGACAGCTTTAGTTGTCTAACTCCATTGTTATAATTCTGCTTACCTGGAAGCAAACTTAGATACTTGTTTCTCATGGTGCAGAGACCAGCAAGCCCAGCCACAGTAGATGTCTTATCTTCCTTTGTGTGTCGAGGAGGGACTTCTGGCTTTCAGTTTGACTTCTGCTTTTCATGGGGCTCTTCTGGGTGTTGCTAGTGGTAAAGAACCTACCTGCCAATGCAGGAGACTGAAGAGACATGGGTTCGATAGCTGTGTTGGGAAGATCACCTGGAGGAGGGCATGGCAACCCACTCCAATATTCTTGCCTGGAGAAGCCTGTGGACAGAGGAGCCTGGCAGGCTAAGGCCCATAGGGTCACAAAGAGTCGGACATGACTGAAGCAACTTAGCACACACGCATGCTGCTTTTCATTACCTAACAGGAAATCACTGGTCTGGATGTTTCTTCTTCCTGTTTTGCCCTATGATTACTTCTCGAAATTTCTAAGCATTTGCATAGCATTACTGGTATTTGTCAGAGAAGACAATGGCAACCCACTCCAGTACTCTTGCCTGGAAAATCCCCATGGGCAGAGGAGCCTGGTAGGCTGTAGTCCATAGGATCGCGAAGAGTTGGACACAACTGAACGACTTCACTTTCACTTTTCACTTTCATGCACTGGAGAAGGCAATGGCAACCCACTCCAGTGTTCTTGCCTGGAGATCCCAGGGACGGGGAAGCCTGGTGGGTTGCCGTCTATGGGGTGACACAGAGTTGGACATGACTGAAGCGACTTAGCAGCAGCAGCAACTGGTATTTGTACTGCAAGAGTCTTCAAAAGTGGTTTTTATGTTGTTCTGATATATGAAGACCTCCTATATCAAACATGAAAACTCCTTTTATTGGTCTTTTAGCATGTATGAGGACCTTGGTTCAGAGTAAATAGAATTATTTATTTGCTATATATTAACAGATTAAAAAATGTTTTGTGTACACATTTAGTTTTATTGTAACCAAGCAACTTGTACACTTTAATGCTTAAAACTGAGCATTCTCTTTACAGTGAAACAAGAAGAAAAGTTTAAGAGTAAACAGAAGCAAAATCATAATAGAGAATTTTGATTGCAAATAAAAGCCTACATGTTCTGCTGATTCTCCCATCAAGCAGCAGGGCTCAAGTTATCATTAGGAGAGAATTTTATTTTAAAAGTGTCATCTTAAACTGCAAGGATTTCCATTAAACATCACAATTAAACATGCCAAAGGAGAAGCCATGTTGTCAAAATGCCCTCTTAAACCACCCAAACGTTTGAAACCCACCCTTTGCTAACTTTCTATAAACCCCATTTTATAGTATTTTTTCTTTTTTTTAAACAAGAGAAAGTAGACAGATATATGTTGGTAAATGCTAACTGTCCATATTCATATAGAGACACAGTGTACTCTCTGAGGCCGATATACAGAGAAGGGAGGAAAAAAGCTAGGATTCTATGCACTACAAACAGGGGCCTAGCACCCTCCAGTTTCCAGCAGAGCTAAGGGAGCAGAAGGTTTTTCTTTTTTCCCCACAGAGCATGGTGGTATTGATTCCATAAAATTTTTGTTGGGATAGGAAGGGATAAAATGAATTTGGAACAGAAATGGGTAGAGATTCTTTACTGAAGGATCTAGTATTCTTCTAGTATCACTGAATTCTGCTCAAGGTACCCTCCTTCCCAAATAAGTTTTGAACCATCGTATAAAGGAGAAGAGACTTTAAAGCAAGGCGACTGAGAACAAGATGAGGAGAAAAAAAAAAAAAAAAAAGACTGCTACTTGCTCCCCGGGACTGGAGAAAACAAAAAAAGGTTGGAATCCATCATCATTCCTTTCATTAGTCCTCTATCTTCTTCTTCATCTTCCTCTCCTTCCTCCCCCTCATCTTCTTCACCTTCATTCTCATTCCTTCTTCATCAGTATCTTCCAATCCTTCATCCTCTTCATCATCATTTTCTTCTTCTCCTTCCCCTTCCTCATCATCCATGTCAGGAACCAAGTAGTACTGTAATGGATTTGGCAAATATCATCTTTGATGACCTCTCCTAATTCATCTGCACCTGCATCAGAATGATCAGTAAACCAGGTGAAGAAGCTTTCTGGTTCCTGATGCTGTCTCTTCCCACTGGGTTTATTCTGTTTGACCTGATGTTTCATAAAATCCTTTTCAGATTTCCACTTGATTTCACTGGACTTTGAAGATGGATCTCCACTCATTCAGATGAAATTCTTTGGACAAAAGTTTATTTTCAAAGTAAGGGTTTTAATCAAAGTAAAAATCTATTCTGAAACCTGATTTAATGTTTTCAAATTCTGTCACTTTGACTCTTGTCAAATAATGTAGTGCCTCTTCATCCTTGTCCCCTAGCTGTGCAGACACTTGTGGATAGTTATCAAATGTTGTTAAACAAAATTTTTGGATTTTTGCCATCAATGCTGACCTCTTTTGAGAAAATGGTTGGTGAAGTTTGTTATATTTCTATTCTACTTTCAAAATGTCCTTACTGGCTTGTTCATTAAGTCTCTCATTTTTCACTTCATCAATATGTTCAATTGCTTTTTGCTATTCTTTTTCTTCCTTCAGCGAATTTGAAGAAGCAGATGCCTCGTCTGGCCTGGAGGCAGGAGTCGGCCTCATTTTCTTTGGATTCTTTGCTTGGGATGGAAGTGAATACTGGTGTTTGGGGGTCATGCTAGGGAAAAAAAAAAAAAAGCCAAGAATCCTCCCAGGTAGGAGAGCGGTACTGCAAGCTCAGAGAACTCATACGTTTTTTTTTAAATTTTATTTTGAAATATAGATTAAGAGGAAGTTGCAAAACAGTACCAAGCGGTCCTGTGTAATCTTCAGTCATTTTCCCACAAAGATTACATTTTTATGTAATGATAGTCCAATATTTAAATGAAGAAACTGACATTGGTGTGATGTGTGTGTGTGTAATTCCATGTTATTTTATCACATATGTAGATTCCTGCAACTGTCACTGCAATCAAGATCCATCAATATTCCATCACCTCAAAGATTTCCCTCATGCCACCCCAGCCTCCCTAAACCTTGGCAGGCCTAGAACTAAGGATTTTATTCTTCAACAAAGCTCAACATAGTCTGAGATTCATATTTGATGACAAAAGAAAATATTCCTGATATATTTTTAAAGAGAAGAAAAATATATCCCTCAAATTTTCTGGAAGTCTGTGTGATGGAATTATGATAATTTTCTTTGTTTGCATTTTTAAACTTTTACTATTTTCTATGTGGCCATGATTATCAATTCTGCTAGAACTTCCACAACAAAATATAGAATGAGTGTCTCAAAGAGCTGAAATTTATTTTCTTGAAATTCTGGGGCTGGATGTCCAAGATCAAGTGCTGGAAAGGTTAGTTGCTGATGAAAGCCCTCTCTGGGCTTGTACCTGGCTCTGTTCTCACTGTGTCCTCATATGACCCTTTCCCATTTATGTCGAAAGGCAGTGATCACTGGTGTCCTCTAGTTCTAAAGGTAAAGCTCTTCATGCTCCATCTCTTGGACATGACAACACTGGTGTCCTATTCCCTCACTCTTCTCTTGGCTCCATTTCCCTGATGAAGTGCTTCTGTGCTGCACCTTAGTGCCACTGACAGCCCAAAATCTCCATACTGTTGTCCATTGTGGCTGTACCAGTTTACATTCCCACCAACATGTAGGAGGGGTCCTTTTCCCCCACATTCTCTCCAGCACTTGTTGTTTATAGAAATTTTGGTGATGGCCATCCTGACAGTGTGAGGTGATACTTCTTTACAGTTTTGATTTGCATGTCTCTAATAATTAGTGATGTTGAGCATCATTCATGTCCTTTTGGCCATCTCTATGTGAGGTATTTGGGGTAGGCTTCCCAGGTGGCTCAGTGGGTAAAGAATGCTCCTGCAATGCAGGAGACCCAGGTTCACTCCCTGACTTGGGGAGATTCCCTGGAGGAGGGCATTCCATTCCAGTATTCTTACTTGGAGAATTCCATGGATATAGGAAGCTGGTGGGCTGCAGTCCATGGGGGTGCAAAGAGTCCCACATGACTGAAATAATGGAGCACACACCTACATATATCTTCTTTGGAGAAATATCTGTGTAGATCTTCTGCCCATTTTTGCTTTTCTTTTATTTTAATATTGAGCTGCACGAGCTGTTTGAATATTTTGGAGATTAATTCCTTGTTGTTTGCTTCTTTGGAAAATATTTTCTCCAGTTCTGAAATGGTCTTTCTTTTGAAAAATGTTTATTTGTCTGTTTATTTGGCAATGTCAGATCCTATAAATTGTGGTGGGAGGTGGGATCTTTATTGCAGCATGTGGGATATTTCATTGCAATGTGGGCTCAGTAGTTGCATGTGGGCTCAGTTGCCCCCAGCGTGTGAAATCATAGTTCCCCGACCAGGGATTGAACCCACTTCTCCAGTATTAACCACTGGACCACCAGGGATCAAAAAAGTTATTGTTACAATTTATGTCAAGGAGTGTTCTGCCTATGTTTTCCTCTAAGAGTCTTATACTATTTGGCCTTAAATTTAGGTGTTTAAACCATTTGAGTTTATTTTTCTGCATGGTGTTAGAAAATGTTCTAATTTCATTTTTTTTCTCATGTGGCCTTCCAGTTTCTCAGCACCATTTAATGAAGAGACTGTCTCTTCGCCATTGTATATTTTTGCCTCCTTTGTCACAGAGTACATAAACACAGGTGTATGTGTTTGTTTCTCAACTTTATATCCTGTTCCATTGGTGTATATTTCTGTTTTTGTGCTAGTAGATACTGCTTTGAATAACTGTAGATTTTTAGTATAGTCTGATTTCAGGGACCCTCATCCCTTTAGTTCTGTTTTCTTTCTCAAGATTGCTTTTGCTATTTCATGCAAATTAAATTTTTCTGTTTTAGTTTTGTGAAAAAGGCCATATAAGACAAACCCATGGTTAGCATCATATTCAACCATGAAAAGCTGAGAGCACTTTCTTTAATTAAGAAAATTTTGATGACTCCTCTTAATCATTTCTGTAACAGTCATATCATTTGTGTGTGTGTGTGTGTGTGTGTGTGTGTGTGTGTGTACTGTATGTGTGAAACAGTGTTCCTGATGGTATATTTGTGGATGATCTTTTCTTAGAGTTTAGGCTTCTTTGTTGTATACCAGCTCTCTTTGAGTCCAAGGAAAGGCATGACTTTGTAGTTTCTATGAATATTTCTCATTACTAGTTTGGTGTTACCTGTTTCCATTTTCTATTTTCTAGCCAGAAATCGAAGTATTCTCTATTTTCTTCTATATTTTAATAATTTTATTTTATTTCTAAGTTTTAAACTTTAAATCACTACATAGCCATACCCATTCATATATTTATAAGGTATCTATTTACTAAGTTAGTTTTCTATTAAAAAAGACATTTTTGTCTACATAAAAATTCATGAGTATGTATGTTTTTAAGGAATTAATAACTGATTATAAATTTGTTTATTTTTATGATAGATTTTATTTATAATTTCAAACAGAGAGAATTTGGTACAATGACACACTAAAATCTTGTATAGGCTATACCTTGAAACCACAGTTTTTAACATAGTGCCACATTATAAAATATTTCACAATACATATACACATATGCATATTTTCCTACTGATACTTGATTTTCAGTGGAGACATTGCAACACTTTATTCTTTAATACATCTTCATCAAACATTGATGAATTTATAGAATATGTTCTATATAATTATAATATTATTATTTCACCCAAGAAAATCAATAGTTTCATAAGTAACTGATGCATACTCAAATTATTCCACTGTCTCTAAAATATTTTTATAGCATATATCCAAACCAGAGTCCTACTAAAATTGACACTGAATTTTATTGTCATGTCATTTTTCTCACTTTGATCTAGAATAACCTTATGAACTTTTTATAAGGATACTGACATTAGAAGAGTTTCCTATGTTCTGTAATTGCCTGATTGTTTCCTCATGATGTCATTTAACCTGTATTTCAAGTGTACTGAAAACCTGGTCTCAAAGAATAGATTCCTGTAAGATTTTCCTAGAATGAGCCAGAAGGTAAATATTTTTGGCTTTGTGGTCTTGCATTCTCTTTCACAAGCACTCAACTTGATATTGTAACCTGAAAGCAGCTATGGGCAATGAATCAGTGAATGGTGTGGTTAGGACCCAATAAGAGTTTATTTACAAAAACAGGCAGTTTATTTCCAAATTTTTCCTGAAAGTTGTAGTTTTCCAAACCTTGGGGTAAAGGCTGGATTAGCTTTAGGACAGATGTATTTGTCACAATCCTTTATTTATCACAAATGAGATGCTGTAAATTCATGTCTTATCAGGAAATATTCAATGTCACCCTGATACTTTTAATGTTGAGATTGATCATTAGTTAATTTGGTGGCTGTCTGATCTAACATTATTAAAAAAAAAAAAACACTTTGTTCCTTGTAATTAATCAGTAATCTCTTGGGAAATTTTGTGGGATTGACCTGTCTTTCAACAAAATTTCCCTCAGTGCATTTAGTGGGCATTTACTAAATACTGAAAAGTTATCATGATCTATTTCTGTCATATCTTCTATATCTATTGGCCGGTATTTTACTAATATCTATCCTCCAAGCTAGGCTTCAGCGTTACATGAACTGAGAATTTCCATATGTTTGAGTTGGGTTTAGAAAAGGCAGAGTGACCAGAGATCAAATTACCAACATTTACTGTATCATAGAGAAAGCAAGGAAATTCCTGAAAAACATCTACCTCTATCTCATGGATTATGCCTCTGACTGTGTGGATTGTAACAAACTGGAAAACTCTCAAGAGATGGGAATACCGGACCATCTTACCTGTCTCCTGAGAAACCTGAATATGGGTCAAGAAGCAACTGTTAGGACACTGTATGGAACAATTGACTGGTTCAGGATTGAGAAAGGATTGTGACACTTTATAAGGCGGTTTATTGTCACTCTGTTTACTTAACTTATACACAGAGCACATCATGCCATATGCCAGGCTGGATGAGTTACAAGCTGGAATTAAGTTCTTGGGGAGAAATAGCAACAACCTCAGATATGTGGATGATACCCACTCTAATGACAGAAAGCAAAGAGGAACTAAAGAGTCTCTTGATGAGAGTGAAGGAGGAGAGTGAAAAAGCTGGCTTAAAATTTAATATTAGAAAACTAAGATCATGGCAAATGGTCCTATCCCTTCATGGCAAATATAAGGGGAAAAGGTGGAAGCACTGACATATTTCCGCTTTTTAGGCTCTAAAATCACTGTGGATAGTAACTGCAGCCATGAATTTAGAAGATGACTGCTACTTGGCAGGAAAGCTATGACAAACCTAGATAGTGTGTTGAAAAAAAGACTTCACTTTGCCATCAAAGGTGTGTATAGTCAAGGCTATGGTCTTTCCAGTAGTCATGTACCAATGTGAGAACTGGACAACAAAAAAGGCAGGGTGCCAAAGAATTAATGCTTTCAAACTGTAGTGCTGGAGAAAACTCTTGAGAGTTCCTTGGAAAGCAAAGAGATCAAACCAGTCACTCCTAAAGGAAATCAACCCTAAATGCTGATGGTGAAGGGACTGATGCTGAAGCTGAAGCTCCAAAACTTTGGTCACCTGATGTGAAGAGCTGACTCATTGGAAAAGACCCTGATGCTGGGAAAGATTAAAGGTGGGAGGAGAAGGGGACAACAAAGGATGAGATGGTTGGATGGCATCACCAATTCAATGGATTTGAACTTGGGCAAACTCCAGGAGATGGCAAAAGACAAGATGGTGAGGGACATCTGACTCCAGGATATGGTGAGGTATGCTACAGTCAATGGGGTCGAAATAATCAGACATGACATATCAACTGAACAACATATACCCATTGATGAGGCTTCTCAGGTAACTCAGTGATAAAGAATCTGCCTGCCAATGCAAGAGATATGGGTTTGATCCCTGGGATGAGAAGATCTCCCAGAGAAGAAAATGGCAACCCACTCCAGTATTCTTGCCTGGGAAATCCCATGGACAGAAGAACCTGGTGGGATGCAGTCCACAGAGTTGAACATGACTTAGTGACAAACAACAGCAACTGAAGAGCATTTTAAATTCAGTATATTATGATCATTTCCAGTCATTTTCCATTTGGTTTAAAGAGATACAAAGGGGTCAGTGGCTGTTTGTAGGGCATTTACTGTAGGTGAAATCTTTTGGTTTAGATCTTGCTTAGGTAACATTCTGAGAAAGAAATAATTTGTTATATATGTAATAATATGTTATATAAGTAAACTAAACAAAACTGTGCAGTAACAATATGTATTTTTTATCTAGCTCAGCTTATAAGATGTAAGAATCATAGGGTTCCAATTTTACTCTGATAATGCATTTTATTTATCATTTAAGCTCTGTGAAATTAGAATCCTAATCTCTCTTAATTTAGTGCAGCACATGATGAGTAGTAAAATATATTTTTCTAATGAAAATGTTAGTAATCTTTAGAAATGGAGAGTGAAGTTGAAGCATGCATATATGGAGACCAACTGCCTTAGGTTGCCTGTGACTCAAGTTTTTTTAAGGACATAATCCAGAAAAATATTGGGAAACCATATTAGTTGTTTACCTTCCATGTAGGGTTTGACCTTATTTCCTCTCTTACTGAATTTTAAGATAGACTTCTGAAGCTCAATTTCCTTGTCATACATCTTCAATTAGAGGAAATTTATAAGAAAAAAGATTGAAGCAGGTGATTTAAGCCAAGGAAACTGGGGAATTGGGTCGTGACTCCTTGACTATGCTGGGAGTGAAGTGAGCATACAATGTGGAATAGAAAACTAAAATTCTCCAGCAATCTGAATATCAGACATTCCTTCATGCTTTCTTCCACAATGGTTCCATGAAGAGTTACTTGTAAAAAACATGAAAAAGTGTCTTTTTTTCCCACAGAGATGACAGTTCAGAATTTTCCTCATCATCCAAGACAACAAATTATGTGGTTTACTGGTTAATCCAATTCTGAGAAGGAATGTGTGAAAAATAATACCTTGTTAGAAAGTAGTAGACTTTTACATTAAAAACTATAAAAGATCATCAAAAGAAGCTAGGGAAGACTCAGGTCAATAGATAAACATCCCATGTTCATGGATCAGAAGATAATACAGTTAATTTGGCAGCATTCCACCAAATTGACCTGTAGATTCAATACAGTCCTTATCAATATCTCAGTTAATTTTTCTCAGAAATTGACAGGCATATCTTTGAATTTACATGAGACTTCATGGGATCCAAAATAGTTGAAAAATCTTGACGGGAACAAATGGTAGAGTCAATTCTCCAAAGAAAAATATACTACAAAACAACATGACTCAAGATAGATGAGTGGAAGAGCCAAGAATGCAGGCATAAAAACTTATTGATGGTAACCTATTTTAACAAGGATGTCAGAACAAGTCCCTGGGGCTTCCTCTGTCTCTTCATCTTGGTTTTATTGCTGTGTTTGGTGTGGCCTTTCTGTATTCTGGGAATTTGTCGAATTCTCTTAATTATGGAGTTCCCTCACTGTGGGTGGGGTTGTATCAGTGGCTTGTCAAGGTTTCTTGGTTAGGGAAGCTTTTGTCGGAGTTCTGTTGGGTACAGCTGGATTTCTTTTCTCTGGAGTGCAATTAAGTGTCCAGTAATGAGTTAGGAGACGTCTATGGTTTTGGAGTAACTTGAGCTGCCTGTATATTGAAGCTCAGGGGTGTGGTCCTGTGTTGCTGGAGAATTTGCATGATATGTCTTGCTCTGGAACTTGTTGGCCCTTGGGTGGTGCTTGGTTTCAGTGTAGGTATGGAGGCATTTGATGAGCTCTTATCGATTAATGTTCCCTGGGTTCAGGAGTTCTCTGATGTCTCAGGATTTGGGCTTAAGTCTCCTGCTTTTCAGTTTTATTTTTACAGTAATCTCAAGGCTTCTCCATCTATATAGCACCAATGATGACACATGGTTTTGGAGTAACTTGAGCTGCCTGTATATTGAAGCTCAGGGGTGTGGTCCTGTGTTGCTGGAGAATTTGCATGATATGTCTTGCTCTGGAACTTGTTGGCCCTTGGGTGGTGCTTGGTTTCAGTGTAGGTATGGAGGCATTTGATGAGCTCTTATCGATTAATGTTCCCTGGGTTCAGGAGTTCTCTGATGTTCTCAGGATTTGGGCTTAAGTCTCCTGCTTTTCAGTTTTATTTTTACAGTAATCTCAAGGCTTCTCCATCTATATAGCACCAATGATGACACATTTAGTTTAAAGATGAAGAGTTTCTCCACATTGAGGGACACCCAGAGAGGTTCACTGAGTTACGTAGAGAAAGGGAGAGAGAGGGGGTAGTTAGAGGTGACTGGAATGTGATGAGGTGGGATCAAAAGAAGAGAGAGCAAGCTAGCCAGTAATCACTTCCTTATGTGAGCTCCTCAGTCTGAACTGCTCAGAGATGATCACTGAGTTATACAGGGAAGATGAGAGGGAGGAAGTAGTCAGAGATGGCCAGGAGGATAAAAGAGGGAAGTGAAAAGGGGGAGAGACATATCCAGCCAGTAACCAGTTCTCTAAGTGTTCTTCATCGTCTGGAACACATAGGGATTCACAGAGTTGGGTAGAGAAGAAAAGGGGGAGGGAGGAGAGAGAGACAACCTGCTGGAGAGAGAGANAATAAGTTCTTTCCTAGTACGCCGACTCCGTCTCCACCTTCGAATCACCCTGGATCCACCGGGGCTGGACCCCGGCATTCAGTCTCCCACGGTCCTAAACGCCCCGACGGAGGGCAGGGTGGACGGCGCGTTCTCTGAGCGTCTCCTGTGCTGTGAGGGCGACACGTGCGGCTGGACCGACAGGAAAGGATATTTGCAAACCCGAGGCCGCTCCTGGGCGCCGCATCCAGGAGCTTCCTGCCTGTTAGGCCTCTCCCGTCTTCAAACAGACGTCCCGCATTTAAAACGGGCCCAGCCTGCAGCCCTCCCGTCCTCCCCACACCACGCGCAGGACCTACCCAGGGGTACCCAGCGTGTTTAAAGACCCCCTTTCCTACCTTTCTCCTGGTCCGAAGTCGCTCCCGCCGAGACCCGGAGACGGCGCATCAGCTGAGCCTCCTATCGCCTAAGTAAAGGGCCCGCAGGTGAGCGGGCTCCGCCCCCGGACGCACCTGCGCAGAGCGGGCAGGGGGTGGGGTTTGATGCTGGGCCCGAGGC
>SJXQ01002578.1:0-39276 GCA_006408695.1 Aepyceros melampus | reverse complement strand
GAGGCGTCCTGAAAAGCATGCACTGGCCAATAGTTCAAAGGAGGGGTTTCCCCCTCTACGTCTCTAAACTCATTGCAGCGTTTCTTAAAACCCCCACTTTCCTCGGGAGTTTCCCCCTGCCCCCCGCTTTTTTGCACCCACAACTGCTCCTCACCTTCTCTGGCACAGTTCTCCCACTTCTGGCCGTAACTCGTGCCTCTCTACTTGCGCGTTTGCTCACTCGCTAAGTCGTGGCTCACATTCTGCAACCCCATGGACTGTAGCCCATCAGGCTCCCCTGTCCTTGGGAGTCTCCAGGCAAGAATACTGAAGTGGGTTGCCATTTCTTCCTCCAGGGGGGCTTCCTAACCTAGGCATTGAACCCGTACCTCTTATATTCTGCAGTGGCTGGCGGGTTCTTTACCACTAGGGTCACTTCCATTTGGTCTGTTATTTAAGTACAATGTATCTTTATTGATGGGGCTTCCATTGTGGCTCCTGCAGATAAAGAGTCTGCCTGCAATGCAGGAGACCTGGGTCCGATCCCTGGGTCAGGAAAATGCCCTGGAGAAGGAAATGGCAACCCACTCCAGTATTCTTGCCTGGAAATTCCCATGGATGGAGGAGCCTAGTGGGCTAGAGTCCAGGGGTTGCAAAGAGTCGGAGGCGACTGAGCAACTTCACTTTCACCTCTTAATTATCTGTCTGGATGATCTGTCCATTGATGTTAGTGGGAGGTTAAAATCTGCCACTATTACTGTGTTACTGTCAACTTCTTCTATGTCTCCTAATATTTGACAATAAACAGGTGCTCCTGTGCTGGGTGCATGTATACTTGCAATTGTTATATCTTCTTCTTGGATTGACCACTGGATCATTATGTAGTGTCCACAGCTCTCCAGCTCTCCCGAATGCAAGCCTGCTTGCCATCAAAGCCAGACATTCTGCAGGCTCATTTCTTGGTGTAGGATTCCCAGCCGATGTGGGACTCAGACCCTTCGCCCCTTTGGAGGAAGCTCTGCAATCCTGATTGTCCCCGAGTTGTGGGAAGCCGACTTCAATATGTGGGTTTTGACTGCACGGCACCTCTGTCCCCTTCTACTTGTCTTGTGGTTCCCTCCTTATATCTTCAGTTGTAGGAGATCTCTTCTGCTAGTCTTTAGGTCATGCTCATCAACAGTTGTTGTGTAAATAGCTATAATTTTGGTGCACCCATGGGAGAAGGTGAGCTCAGGGTCTTCCTACTCTATCGTGGCTATCTCCTGCTTTGTTCATCTTTGAATCTCCACTTCTTAGCGTGACATCTGTCTCACTGTCAGTGCTTAATAGCTTTGTGTTGAATGAAACTGAATAGAATTTCACTAATCAAGATGGCAGAGTTTGGGAAAGACCAGATACCTCTCTGTTAACTCTCAAATTATTCTGATAAATTAACTATCTCTTTCTTTGGAGATGGGCTACCCACTTCATATTTGTAGTACCAGGCATGCAAAACTGAAAATAGAAGGAATTGGCGTTGAGTTTAGTAATAATAAAACTAAAAGCCTCTAATTCTGAAGCTATGAAGGAAGTGGGAGGGAATGAAGCATGTAGTCAGGAACATTGTTCTAAAACTCAAAGCCCAGGAGGAAGCTAATCCTGTAATCATTTCTGCATGAATTTTGGGTAAAGGTTCTCAAATTACAGTAACAGTTCAATTCACTCACTCAATAGTGCCCAGCTCTGTGACCTCATGGACTGAAGCACGCCAGGCCTCCCTGTCCATCACCAACCCGCTGAGTTTACTCAAGCTCATGTCCATCGCATTGGTGATGCCATCCAACCATCTCATCCTCTGTCATCCACTTCTCCCACCTTCAATCTTTCCCAGCATCAAGGTCTTTTCAAATGAGTCAGCTCTTCACATCAGGTGGCTAAAGTATTGGAGTTTCAGCTTCAACATCAGTCTTTCCAATGAGTATTCAGGACTGATTTCCTTTAGGATGGACTGGTTGGAACTCATTGCAGTCCAAGGGACTCTCAAGAGTTTTCTCCAACACCATAGTTCAAAAGCATCAGTTCTTCATGCTGAGCTTTCTTTATATTCCAACTCTCAAATTACAGTATAGAAGGGTATTATTATATGTTCTTTGGAAAGATACACAAGCTAAAGGCTATTTTAACTATTTAGGTAGCCTCTCTTGGTTCAATGGATGGGTATATGTGAAATTTTCATTAAGCATATTTTCTTTCTTTACATATGTTTTGTCCATTAATGAAGTGTTAGCAGTAAAGATTATAGTGTATTTTCAGATTTGTACTGAATAATATACAAAGCAACTGACATTTGGTTTATTCTAACAATTGTTCCACACATTTCTTTAATGATTTTGAAACAGTTGGCATAATAGAAAAGAATTTAGAAGTCATTTAAAGCTTATTTGTGCTTAATTATTTAGTAGAATCCAGCCATAGTCGATCCTTGGCAGATTGTAAAGTAGATTATGTTCTCATTTTTAATACCATTAATACTTTAAATGATGTGGTCAGCAGCATCAGAATTTCATCCTAATTAGTTGCATCTTATTTTGCGATTTGTCTTGGGTGCCCTTGATTGCAGGATGAACATTTTTTGCTAACCTTTCCCCTCCTGCCACATTTTAAATGTCACCAAGCCAATATTTATATAATTGGCTTCTCCTTTTCCACCCTTTTCTGTCCATTATACCTCCCCTCCCCCATATGAGCACATCTCTCTTGGAGCTCCGAGGCTCTGTCCTGGACAGTGAAACAGTCTCCTTTCAGAAATCTCTGTTATGTTCTCTGCAATCTTCTCTTCCACCACCATTTCTTCTCCCAGGTAAGATTTCAGATGCTATGTCTGATGTCAGTTAATTATGTTGTACTTAGCACCAAGTGCAAGATATTTGGTGGTTTGTTGTTTTTTTTTTTCCCATTAAATGAGCAAAGTGAATAATTCTGTTTAGAATGAATGTGAGGAAGTGTTATTACATGTACTGGATTTAAAGTCATATTTGTATGTTCCAGATACACTTGAATGATTCAGAAAACATGCATTGTGAGCAGCCTCACTGTGGACTGGGAGGGGCCGACAGCCTCGGCCCTGTGCACTGCCGTCCGTGAGGTCACGAAGAGTAGGATCCAACTCAGTGACAACAACAACCAAAACCTCGGAGGTCTAGACATCCATGAAACTGCCAATGAAAGAATGGCGTGGGTTATGGGAAGAGGAGGAAGAAACCCTTCAGGGAACATCAAATTTATATATTTAACTTCAGTGAATCAATACTTAGAAGGTGAGAGTTGTGGAATTTACTGGCGATCCAGGAATCACCAGCTAATCCAGTTTGCCTCCTTATTTTTGGTGGAAGAAGAAACAAGAAAATAACAAAGGAATAGATTTTAAGCTCAGAACAGAGGAACTGAGTTGAAAAGTCCTTAGTACCAAGGAAGAAAAAAGTCAGAGGACATGTTCTCTCGTAGGTTACAAAAGGGAATCCTGCTGATATACGAGAAAGTTAACTGGGACCCAGCAGTTTGGGGTAGAAATAGCTACTTCTTCCTAGGATGTTTATACTGCCTCGGCAGCTTCTTGCTAGACAGTTTCGCCAGCCACACGACTATACAGGCTATCAGAGGCAAGTGTGCGAGTCTGTCTCGGAGAATCCCGAGCAGCCAGGCTCTCGCCCCTGTGTTCTGAGGCTTGGCCTTTGGTGCACGCGGAGTGCGATGCTAGAGCTCTTGGACAGAGCTGCAACATGTGCTGGGAAGGGGGTTCTGGAACAGAGCAGAGGACCGTGAAGACAGCAGAAGGTGGCAGCGGGTGGGTCTCACCCCCCAGTGAGCACAGTGGAGGCAGGGTCGCTCTGTCCTTGCTGTGGAGGACGTGGGGTGGCAGGGTCCCCTTTGAGCTCCAGGTTGGGCTGAGCGGACAGTGCTGCTGCCCAGGGACATTGAGGGGCTACCACGCACGTCCCGCCACCTCCTCCAGCAGCGGCCTCTCGGGGTCGGGGCTGCCCCACAGGAGGGGCTGCAGCCTGCACACCACTCCTGACCCAGAGGAGACGCCCGGGAGGGCGGCACAGCCTGGGAGCCACACGGACCCCAGCCCTCTCCCCTCCAACGTGGCATCCTCCAGGGAGACAGGGTACTGCTGTTTATCTTGGCCTAAGAGAGGAGAGTCCAGATGACTGATGGGTATTTCTCCTTAGGATGGGAAAAAGCAGCTTTGCACCAAGAACAAGGTAGGGAGTGGAGCTGCAGAGGTTCTCCACAGGGCTTGGAGCTGATGAATCTTTTCCTAATTAACACCAGGAGAATATGGCCCAGAAAAGTAAAGTACTCTCCGACTGTGAGGGTAATCCCTCAGAAATCTGGTGAGAAACAGAAGTTACAACACACAGTTGGATTAAACACAGGTGGTCCGAAAGTTCATACTTATATCCAGGGCTGCTCTTCTTCAGTTATTACTTTAAATAGTTAGTTATCACAAATACTATTTTTTTTTTTAATAAGAAGAGCTGTTTCCACAGAGAAATGACTGGCTGGCTGATGTCTTACTGGGCAGCTGAGCGTCAACACTTGGCCATCCTCCCACACCTCCTGACTGGTGTCTGACAGCAGCAAAGAGAAATAGTTATGGTCTTCAGTTCAGTTCAGTCCCTCAGTCGTGTCCGACTCTTTGCGACCCCATGAATTGCAGCACACCAGGCCTCCCTGTCCATCACCAACTCCCGGAGTTCACCCAGACTCACGTCCATTGAGTCCATGATGCCATCCAGCCATCTCATCCTCGGTCGTCCCCTTCTCCTCCTGCCCCCAATCCCTCCCAGCATCAGGGTCTTTTCTAATGAGTCAAATCTTTGTATAAGGTGGCCAAAGTACTGGAGCTTCAGTTTCAGCATCATTCCTTCCAAAGAAATCCCAGGGTTGATCTCCTTCAGAATGGACTGGTTGGATCTCCTTGCAGTCCAAGGGACTCTCAAGAGTCTTCTCCAACACCACAGTTCAAAAGCATCCATTCTTCTGTGCTCAGCCTTCTTCACAGTCCAACTCTCACATCCATACATGACCACAGGAAAAACCATAGCCTTGACTAGACGGACCTTAGTCGGCAAAGTAATGTTTCTGCTTTGAATATACTATCTAGGTTGGTCGTAACTTTTCTTCCAAGGAGTAAGCGTCTTTTAATTTCATGGCTGCAGTCACCATCTGCAGTGATTTTGGCGCCCAGAAAAATAAAGTCTGACACTGTTTCTGCTGTTTCCCCATCTATTTCCCATGAAGTGATGGGGCCAGATGCCATGATCTTCGTTTTCTGAATGTTGAGCTTTAAGCCAACTTTTTCACTCTCCTCTTTCACTTTCAACAAGAGGCTTTTTAGCTCCTCTTCACTTTCTGCCATAAGGGTGGTGTCATCTGCATATCTGAGGTTATTGATATTTCTCCCAGCAATCTTGATTCCAGCTTGTGTTTCTTCCAGTCCAGCGTTTCTCATGATGTACTCTGGATAGAAGTTCAATAAGCAGGGTGACAATATACAGCCTTGACGTACTCCTTTTCCTATTTGGAACCAGTCTTAGGGAGCAAATAAACTGACTTTAGAACTGAATTTTGTATATCTAACTTGTAACAGTGATGGAAAATCCCGCAGCACCCCCATAGTCTGGTTTTACTTTTCTGTGTAATTGATTCAATAATGTAAAGCCGTTCCATCTCTTGTCAGCAATGGCTTTCATGCAAAGTGATTTTTTGATCAGATTTATTCCTAAACACAGATCTATTCCTATCAGGATCAAGCTTGAATTTTGACCTAAGGATTGATCTAGCATCTTGAAACATTTCCCACCTAGTTTTAGCATCTCTAATTTTAATTTCTGGGTCGAAGGATACAAAAAGAAATATCCTCTGAGAATAATCCTCTTTAAAACAATAGGTCTCATTAAAACAAACTGAGAATTTTTATTATACAGGTTTTAAGATGAACTGGAGAAGGTGATGGCACCCCACTCCAGTACTCTTGCCTGGAAAATCCCATGGACGGAGGAGCCTGGCAGGCTGCAGTCCATGGGGCCGCGAAGAGTCGGACACGACTGAGCGACTTAGCAGGAGCAGCAGCAGCAGCAGCAAGACGAGCCACGCACGGCAACAGTGGTTCATTTTTACAGCCCTTCTGGGTCTTCATCTGAGACCCAGACAGTGAAGTGAAGTGAAGTCGCTCAGTCGTGTCTGACTCTTTGCGACCCATGGACTGTAGCCCACCAGGCTCCTCCGTCCATGGGATTCTCCAGGCAAGAATACTGGAATGGGTTGCCATTCCAGGGGATCCCCGACCCAGGGATCGAACCCAGGTCTCCCACATTGCAGGCAGACGCTTTAATCTCTGCACCACCTGGGAAGCCCTGAGACCCCGATAAGCTGGGATGAAACAGTTGTCTCATTGCTGGACTGGGCTTCCCAGGTGGTGCTGGTGGTAAAGACCCCGCATGCCAATGCAGGAGACATGAGCGATGTGGGTTCGGAGCTTCCCTGTGTTGGGAAGACTCCCTGGAGGAGGGCATGGCAACCCACTCCAGTATTCTTGCCTGGAGAATCCCACAGACAGGCAGAGAGTCCATGGGGCTGCAAAGAGCTGGACTCAACGGAAGCGACCAAGCACACCTGCTTGCATCTCTGAAGTAGTAACCCCTGAGGGCAGGCGTTAGATCTACTGAAATGCACTCGGTAGGCAACACACTATTCATGTAAGTTACGAAACTCCATTTAATCCAAATAAATGTAATTTTATCACATGGATGTGTTTGGCTAGTTTCTTCAAGAGAGAGGGACTGGAATTAATTTGTATTTCATTTCAAATGATTTAAAGTGGCTTTCACCAATTTAGATGACAATATCATATTTTACTTTCTAATTAAAACAATATTGTCTTTATTCTTTTTTTTTTTTTTTTCCCATGGCAAGGCCTCCCATTCTACCAAATGCTAAATACGTTGACATAATTGGAATCTCCTCTAATCAGTGATTCTGGTCATTAAATGGTTCAGATACTTAATTATTAAACTAATCATCCTTATCCCTCTTCAGTTCAGAACATTTAAGTTGTATTACTGTAGATTCAGTAATTGAACCGAATGAGCACTCAGCAGTGAAGGGGTATCGAACTGAAATCCATGTTCGTTCAGATCTCCAAAAAGAGGACTTTTTGACTTCTGTCAGTCAGAGAATTAAATAACAGTGCATTTGAAAGTAGCCAAGACTTTTAGAAAAACCTGAGTTTGAGTTCACATGGAGACATCTATATCCTGGATCTCAGAGACTTAATCATTTTGGGAACCTTATGAAAGATACCTTAAGAGTTAGATGTAGTCAAACTTTTTCATGTGACAAAGTATTTGCAAATGAAACCTCCTGTTGGTGGTTAGTATTTAGTTATTTACCTTTGTGCAAAATTAAGCATCCCCAAATTATTCAAATGAACAGTAATTTTTTGGGTTTGCTTTTTTGGAAATAGGAAATAGGACTGGCTTGGCAAAATAAACTTTCCGGATTATCTCAGGTTCACCTGGCAGGTACCTGTGGATACCTGGCCTGCTGGTGAAAGGCTTTCACTGTTGCCTGGGTCACTGGATGAGCTGACCTATGACATCTCCAAATCCATGACTTGAGGGGCTGAGTCACGACAGGCTCTGGGAGCACCTATGCTTTGGGGACTTTTACCAACATGTATACCTGTTTCCATTTGGTGTTTGCTTTATTTCAGCCTGAATCAACTTCAGTTTTTGGGTCTGGAGCTCCAAACCATGAACCCCTCCGAGAGGTGCCTCTTAGAACTGGAAGAGGTGGATTTGAGAGCAGTTTTCAAAAAGTTGTCACCCAGCATTTCAGGAGCCCCTGTGGTTGGTTTCTGAAGTTGCTGTCCCCAGGCAGGACTACCAAAGAGATTTGATGGATGTTCCCAGGTTCCTGGAACCACGTAAAGCAAAGCCTGGGCACCCGGTCACAGAAGCATGGGCTTAAATTGAAAACATGCATTTTTGTCATCGCTTTCCAATGGATGCACAGCAATAAAAGCTGCACTTTTGCTGAGAGCGAGTTGAAATGTGAAAGGTCAGATTCACTCCAGAATCAAGGAAAGTTTCATGCTTTGAATCATACCCCTGTCGAGCATAAAACCAGGGGAAACTGGCTAGCTAATTATACGAAAAGGATGATTTAAACCAAGACACGAGGGTCAGTCTTTCTGGATGGTGATGATCATGGGTGATCGTGATTCCTTAAGAAAAGAGGTTTAGGGATAACCCTAAAAGACCGAGTTAAAAAAAGTCACCACTGCAAATCAAACCTTTTTTTTTTTTCCCCATTCTTATGGTCAGTTGTTTGGGGGACTGAGGCTTTTGATTTATTTTCTGAAAATTTTATTGAGAACAGGTTGTCTGTCCAGTTCGCGTCAGTCTTACAGACGAAGTGATTTCTCCAGCTGGATGAGGCTGCCACCTCAGGGGTTATTCAGAGACATGACAACATGAAAAGGTAGTCTTTCTTTGCACAAAATCTGCTTATTTTAGAAAATACATCATAAGATGGGGGGGAAGGGGGTTGGGGGGCAGTTATCCCCAGGGTTGGTTTGGCAGATAGAGTAGGAGATGGGAGGAAACGGCACCCGTGCTTGTCCCCTTGACACTGCCTTATCTGAGTAATTGCGGGAGATGCCACACCTGCTGTGCTCACTTGCAGTTAGTGTTTTCATGAGTAATTATTACAATACACCTGTGAGTCAGAGGGACGAGTTCTGTTTTTCAGGCTAAATTCATGTCACCTGGATGGGGCAGACTTGAAACTTAAAACCTATCAATATGTTTCTTGGTCTCCAAAGGCTCTTAAGGTTTCAGTGAGACATGATGCACAGAATGTAGCTAACTGGAGTCCTGGTCCTCACCAAGAGCCCCCCTGCCCCAAAAGGATCCCTCGTTATCATTGTAATAGCGGAAATGCTCATTACCGTGATGCCTTTCAGTTCTACCTCTAGGTACTGGGACAATTTCTCTTCCATGACTGCAGCTAATACTGGTCGGTAATGATAATAATCATGGTACCCAGGGCCAGCTCTGTCTCAGATGCTGGCCTGTTAAGCAGTGGTCACTTAGGAAGTACACTAGGGCAGGCGCCACGGCCGGTTGAAGTTACGATTGTTTGTCATTTCCTGCTTCCCTTTGCACTGCGCTCTGGGAGCAGCATGAGAGGCCCGTTGCAGGAGCCTTCCTGTCCCTCCTCGTAAACACCCCCCAGATGTGCCCCTGGTTACCCAGTCAGGGTTCGCCCAGGGCAGGAAGCGGGAGGGCTGTGTCCACTCTGCACCCAGGCGCCCAGGGCTGCAGATGGCTGTGCTGGGGGGACGGGCACCCTCAGCCGGTCCCGGGGCTGGGATCCAATGGATCCTCATCTCATCTCCCACTTTGAGGGGACTCAGCATCCGTGTGTCATCTTTGGTTAATATTGGACTAATGACTGTCACTCTGCAGATGAATACTAAATGGCTCACCTGTTCCTGGGCAGTAGTTTCAGAAGCAGAGAGTCCCGCCTCCTGCCACATTCCTTGGCTTGTCTTGTTGGTGTGGACAAGTGTGTCTCAGTCATCGACCACTGTGTAGCAAATCAACCTGAAACTTAGTGACTTCAAACAATGACTTATGATTTCTCTTTGATTCTGTGGCTTGATGGGGTGGTTGCTCTGCTGGACTCACAGGGTCACCATGTGGCTGCATCCAGCAGGCAGGGTGGCTGGGAGCCTGGCAGAACCGAGCCTCTGTTTCCAGGTGGTATGTTCACTCCAGATTTCACAGCATGGAAGTCTCAGTACCACCATCTAAGAGAAGGTAAAAAATACCCTTGCAAACCTCTTGAACCTAGCATCATTTCCATGAGACCTCAGATGCTGTTGGTCAAAGAAAACCAGAAGGCCAGCCCTGACCTAAGGGATGGCAAGCGGACCCATCTCTTGAGGGGAGCAGTGGCAATGTTATAATGCAAACAAGCTCAAGAGGAATTATCTCCACCATCACTGAAACCAAACAAACACAAATTGCAAAAGTACACATGATGTGAAAGTTGCATCTTTTGCAAATATTTTCTCTCATTCCATGGTTGTTTTTTTTTTTTAATTTTGTTTAAGGTTTGCTTTGCTGTGCAAAAGCTTTTAGATTTAATTATGTCCCACTTGCTTATTTTTGTTTTTATTTTGATTAGCTAGGACATGGATCAAAAAAAATATTGCTATGATTTAAGTCAAAGAGAGTTTTCTGTATGTTTTCTTCTAAGAGTTTATAGTATACAGCCTTACATTAGGTCTTTAATCCATTTGGAGCTTATCTTTTTGTATAGTGTTACAGGATGTTCTAATTTTATTCTTTTACATGGAGCTGTCCAGTTTTTCTGGCACCACTGTGGACTGTCTTTTCTCCACTGTATATGCTTGCCTTCTTTGTTGTAGATTAATTGACTGTAGGTGCATGGGTTTATTTCTGGGCTTTCTAGTCTGTTCCATTGATCTGTGTTTCTGTTTCTGTGGCAGCACCATACTGTTTTGATGCCTGTAGCTTTGTAGTTTAGTCCGAAGTCAGGGAGTGTGATTGCTCCAGCTGTTCTTCTTTCTCAAGATTGTTTGGACTATTCAGTGTTTTTTATTGTTTCTATACACATTTTTAAATTATTTGTTCTAGTTCTGGGATTAATTTACAAAACAAAAAATCGTTCATAAGCTTAAAAAAAAAAAGCAACCCAATTTAAAAAGTGGACGGAAGACCTAAACAGATATTCCTCCAAAGAAGACACACAGATGGCCAACAGGCACGGGAGAAGATGCTCAGTTCTGCTAGGTGTTAGAGAGATGCAAACTAAAACGACAGTGAGGTATTACATCACATCAGTCAGAATGACCATCACTACAAAGCTTACAGATAGCAGATCCTGGATAGGGTGTGGAACAAAGGGAGCCCTCATACACTGTTGGTAGGACGGTAAACTGGTGCCTTGCTGTGGAGAACAGTATAGAGGTTAATTCAAAAGCTAAAAACAGAGTTGCCATATGATCCATAAATCCCACTCCTGGGCATTTATCTGGAGAAAACTCCAATTCAAAAAGATACGTGCACACCAGTGTTCATTACAGCACTATTTACAATAACCAAGACATGGAAGCAACCTAAATGTCCACGACAGATGAATGGATAAAGAAAGTCCACTGCATGTATATAATGAAATACTGCTCGCTATAAAAACAAGGAAACAATACCATTTGCAGCATCATGGTTGGACCTAGACATTATCACACTAAGTGAAGTCAGACAGAGAACGAGCACCAGCATGTGACGTCGCTAATGTGTGGAACCTTAAAAAAAATCACACAGATTAACTTATTTACAAAACAGAAATAGACCCACCTACATAGAAAACATAGAAACAGTGTCAGACTTTATTTTTGGGGCTCCAAAATCACTGCAGATGGTGACTGCAGCCATGAAATTAAGACACTTACTCCTTGGAAGAAAAGTTATGACAAACCTAGATAGCATATTCAAAAGCAGAGACATTACTTTGCCAACTAAGGTCCGTCTAGTCAAGGCTATGGTTTTTCCTGTGGTCATGTATGGATGTGAGAGTTGGACTGTGAAGAAGGCTGAGCACCAAAGAATTGATGCTTTTGAACTGTGGTGTTGGAGAAGACTCTTGAGAGTCCCTGGGGCTGCAAGGAGATCCAACCAGTCTATTCTGAAGGAGATCAACCCTGGGATTTCTTTGGAAGGACTGATGCTAAAGCTGAAACTCCAGTACTCTGGGCACCTCATGTGAAGAGTTGACTCATTGGAAAAGACCCTGATGCTGGGAGGGATTGGGGGCAGGAGGAGAAGGGGACGACAGAGGATGAGATGGCTGGATGGCATCATGGACTCGATGGACGTGAGTCTGAGTGAACTCCGGGAGATGGTGATGGACAGGGAGGCCTGGTGTGCTGCGATTCATGGAGTCGCAAAGAGTCGGACACTGCTGAGTGACTGAACTGAACTGAACTGAACTGAACATAGAAAACAAATCTGTGGTTATCAAAGTAGATAGAGCTGGGGGAAAGATAAACTAGGAGACTGGGATTAACATATACACACTACTATATAGAGAATAAACAGTAGGACATATTGTATAGTACTGGGAACTATATTTGCTGCTAAGTCACTTCAGTCGTGTCCGACTCTGTGCGACCCCATAGACGGCAGCCCACCAGGCTCCCCCATCCCTGGACTCTCCAGGCAAGAACACTGGAGTGGGTTGCCATTTCCTTCTCCAATGCATGAAAGTGAAAAGTGAAAGTGAAATGCTCAGTCATATCCGACTCTTAGCGACCCCGTGGACTGCAGCCCACCAGGTTCCTCCATCCATGGGATTTTCCAGGCAAGAGTACTGGAGTGGGGTGCCATTGCCTTCTCTGGGGAACTATATTTATTATCTTATAATAACCCATAGTGGAAAAGAATCTGAAAAACTATATCTATATATATATATGTAAAAAATCTATATACATATAGTTTTATATGTATGTATATATGTGTGTGTGTGTGTGTATATATATATATATATATGTATATAGTGGCTCAGCAGTAAAGAAATCTGCCTGCCAATGCAGGAGATGTGGGTTTGATCCCTGGGTCTTGGAAAAAGAAATGGCAACCCACTCCAGTATTCTTGTCTGGAGAATCCCATGGACAGAGGAGCCTGGTGGGCTATAGTCCGTGAGGTCACAAAAGAGTCAGACACAACTTAGTGACTAAACAACAATATATATATGCACACACATGCATATATATGTCTATATTATGTATGTATACATAATATCTGAATCACTTTGCTGTATACCTGAAACAACACTGTAAATTAACTATTAAAAAAGGTTAATTAAATAAAAATAAAAAGTTGCACCAACATTGGTGATGCAAACGCTAGACTTTTCTACTTAAGATGGAGTTTTGCTGATGGATGACAGAAATCAAACCAATATTGTATGGCAATTATCCTTCAATTAAAAATAAATAAAATTTTTAAAAAAACATAAAAAGGCAAAAAAAAAAAAGAGATGGGATTGATCTTGTTAAAGAGAGTTCAGTACAAATGCTCCACAGGGCTAACATGGCAGCATCTTTGCATGACACTGTAGGTACAGCTTTGCTCAAAGATGCTGATCTGACTTGCTGGGCTGGTCAGTAAGAAACTTCTTGTGTGTTTGGTCATGCACATGGAATTATTTATTTATTCATGCCTGCATTACATATATGCATATATATGAGAGCATATTCCAATGGAAAGCCCTGAACTAGGCTCTGGAAGAGAGTGAACAGCCAGATTACTTAGACGTCTTTTCCAAACTTGAAATATTACCATCAGTGATCACCATTTTCTTACCTGTCCAACTTCTCCTCTGTGACTTTTTTGTTTGTAGTTTTTTAAAGTGAAAGTGAAAGTTGCGCTGTCGTGTCTGACTCCTTGCGACCCCATGAACTCTAGCCCGCCAGCCTCCTCAGTCCATGGGATTCTCCAGGCAGGAATACTGGAGTGAGCAGTCATCCCCTTTTCCAAGGGATCTTCCCTACCCAGGGATCAAACCCAAGTGTCCTGCGTTGTAGGTGGATTTTTTACCATTTGAGCCACCAGGGAAGCCTGTAGCATTTTAAAGTCAGCTACACTTTTTCCTTTAAGCAAGAGCTCTTTCTGTCCTTCCCACATAAGCCTCTGTTGAGAAGTTGCAACTCTGATGGCATTTAAACATAAAGAGAATATCTTCTGGAAAACTCCAAACGCAGATATCCAGAGACACCATCTTCTTGGACAAACACTTACAACAACATTAAAAACAGAGGGAAAGCCAAAGATTAAGACATTAATAGCTACAGAGCTAAGACAGTTTAGTAACTGAGACGTCCAATGACAACCCACATAAATCTTGGGCACTTTGGGATTTTGCTGGTGGCAGGTACAGACAATACTCATTCATTATTTGTTCACTTATGCAGAAAATATTGTGATTTTATTGTATGCTAGGCCTGTTCTACGTGAGAAATTTTTCAGTGAAATAAAAAAGAGAGCAAAGTTCTTGTCCCATGTCCTCAGAGACCATGTGACTTGTAAGGGAAGGATAAATGGTACGGAAAAAACAAAGCGGAAGCTGGGAAGATGAGGGGAAGATAGCGAAGAGACGGAAATGGGCTGAACAGTAGGATGAGAGGGAAGTCAAGATGGAATGCTGTCCCACTGGGTGGCGAGGGTTTCGAGAAAGGAGTGACAGTTATTTAGAGGCAGTAAAGTCTGAGGATGGGCCGTTGTTTGGCAATATGGTCACTGGTGACCCTGATATGAGCTCATCCGTGGGGTGGGGCAGGGAAAAGCCAGATCAGTTTGATTTCAAAGGAATGGGAAGAGAGGAAGGAGAGGAAGAGAAATATTAAACCCCTTTATGGGTGTGTTGCTGAAAGGTGTACTAAGGAATGGGATGGTAATTAGAGGGAGATGGGGCCATGGCGGGTAATTCTATATGATAGAAATATAGCAGCATGTTTGGTGCTGCTGGAGAGGATCTGGTATGGGGGGAAGTTTGATGGAGCTCAAGCGGGAGGGCAGTGATGACCTTGAACAGCTGGGGAGCATGGCTTGCTACCAAACATATGTAAGAAGTCATGTTATTAATTTCTTGAGCATATATCCAAATATAGAAGCATACATTTAAAATCTGTATTTATATGCTACTTTATTTTTTTTACATTATACAAGAGATTTTATTTATTTAATGGAGGATAATCGCTTTACAACGTTGCATTGGTTACTGCCACACATCAGCATGACTCGGTTATAGGTATGTCTCCTCCCTCTTGAACCTCCCTCCTCCCCCCACAACCCCGTCCCACCCCTCTAGGTTGAGCGCCTTGCATCATACAGGAAGTTTCTGCTGGCTGTCTATTTTGCATATGGTAATGTATATGTTTCAATGCTACTCTCTCAATTCCCCCCACCCTCTCCTTCCCCTCTGTGTCCATAAGTCTGTTCTCTATGTCTGAGCCTCTCTTCCTGCCCTGCAAATAGGTTCCTCAGTACCATTTTTCTAGGTTTCTTATATATGCATTAATATATGATACTTGTCTCTTTTTTACTTACTTCAATCTGTAAGGCTTTAGGTCCATCCACCTCACTAGAACTGACTCAAATTCATCCCTTTTTATGGCTGAGTAATATTCCATTGTATATATGTATCACAACTTCTTTATCCATTCACCTGTCGGCGGAGATGCAGGTTGCTTCCATGTCCTGGCTATCGTAGCTGTGCTGCAATGAACGTCGGGGTACATGTGTCTTTTTCAATTATGGTTTCCTCAGGGCATATGCCCAGTAGTGGGATTATGGTAGTTTTATTCCTAGTTTGTAGAGAAATCTCCATACTGTTCTCCATAGAGTCTGTATCAATTTACATTTCCACCAACAGGGCCAGAGAGTTCCCTTTTCTCCACATCCTCTCTAGCATATATACATTTCACAACATGTAAAATTCTAATTAAATCTTCAGAGGAAAAAAATACATAAATATAAGGCTATTTTCTCTCCATACCCCACAGACAGTCTTACACACATGCTCCTTTTTTAAATGTTCTTAAATTCTTTTATTTCATGTATTTATATACCTTACTTGTAGATTTCTATTCCATTTTGTTCCACACAGTCATTTTAAAACTACTTACATTTCCCCCATACATTCTCAAGTTTGTTTTAAAATGTATCTTTCTATATTATGCACACAAATATACCACCTACGCTCCTTGAAGTGTGTGTACGGTACTTGAAGGTTCTTACCTTCAGACAAGGTCACGTCTGACACTGATTTATCAAAAAGCAGTTGAAAGGCAAGAGCTTGGTCTTTTAGGTCAGAGAATCCCAGTGTTCCTTTTATCTTGGTTTTCTGTCTCAGGAAGTGTTTTGACCTTAAGCAGCACATTATAAAGAGCAAGGACTTTAAATGTAACGCTAGAGGTGAGTTAGTTCAAAGGTTCTTCAAATGTTCCTGGAGGTTACCTTTGTTACATGTAATGTCACATAAGCAAAAAACACTCAGAAAGAGGAACAGCCACATTTCAATTTTTATTAGTGGATGTTGGATTGCTTTTTAACCACAGGTTATTCCCATGACTTTCTCGAATCTGTGACTGAAGGACAAACCATGTGCATCTTTGCACTGGTACAAACTAAAACCGTTCGCCACCTGACAGGAAGAGTGAGGAAGGCACCTACTTTTCCTGTGGTTTCTGTGTGAAACGATGCCGTTTCCAGTGAGTGGGCAAACTAAGAACACGCCCCAGGTTGCAAAGAGTAAAGACTGCAGACATCAGGAACTGGAACTTTTCCCAGAAGACACGTCCTTTGGCAGGCATTTTTGCTAAATTATGAGGCTGAAACTATTGACACAAGAAACTTCATTCTGTGATTGGCTAATATAATACAACAAAACAACGATTTCAACTTGAACCACTGTGAACATCCGTACGGTGGTCAAGGGGGTTCTTCCTTCAGTTTCAACGTGGTCCTGGTCGTGAATTGATGTTTCCAGGTACGTCAGAAGAACACTCGGGGGCAAGCGTCTCGTTCACAGTGCACGGGTGTCTTCCTCCGGAGGCAGGGTGGTCCTAGATCAGCCTCTCCGCTGCAGGGGCATCCATCACGCTCCACATCTCCACACGAGAGCCGTCCTTTTCCTGGCGGCTCGGGCTGTAGGAGCCCTGGGTTGCCCTTTTGTTGGAGGCGAGAACAGAAGCCACCACTGCCAGAAAGAGGATCAGCAACAAGGCTAACGTCACTGAACCGATGGCGGCGAAGACGTCCGACAGCAAGTCATCTGCCAACTGTGAGGATGGAAATAATTGTGATGTGAGTTACAGAGCAAGGAGAATGGCCAGGACAAGCAACTACTCTGGAATGAAAGTCAAGCAGAGCGCAGGTGCCACCCTGTGCCTGAGAAAGACTAGATACGGAGGCACATTAAGGGGTTCTTATTCCAGATCACGAGAATGGGACCATGTCTCTAGTGTTGAAGGTCTGGAATCAGGAAGTAAGGCACAACGCCTACTGTGTTTACCTGTGTCTTAGTCTCGGTGACTGAGATCATTCATCTCGAGGCAAAGGCTGAACCCACACGTAGCCACGCACGCATGCTCAGTCGTGTCCAACTCTTTGTACCTCATGGACTGTAGCCCGCCAGAGTCCTCCGTCCACGGGATTTCCCAGGCAAGGAGACTGGAGTGGGTTGCCATCTCCTCCCCCAGGAGATCTTCCCGACTCAGGGGTCAAACCTGTGTCTCCTGGGTCTCCTGCACTGCAGTGGATTCTTTACCCCTGAGCCACCTGGGAAGCCCAAACCCACACGTGTATTTGTAAAACAGTTTTCCAACTATAGGATCTGGCTGTTTACAGTCTTTTGATTCCCATGCAAAAAGTTCTCATTTTGCACTGAAAGAATGGTTGTTTTACAGCCTTTCTTGGGAAATGAAGCAAGTTAAATCAGTTTGGCCTCATGGGAAAGATCCGAGACAAAGCTTGGGCTGCAAGGCTCTGGTTTCCACACTCACCACTTTGATTTGAATTCGATGTGACAACTGAATAGTTGTGAACACAGTCATGCTCCATGTGGAGCCAGACCTCGAGAAACAGGAAACTGGAGGAAGAGCCCCTCCTGGAGGAGCTGGGTCCGAGAGTCTCAGGGTGGGCCTTGGACAGAGGCATCTCTCTGATGTTGACTGCAATGTGTTTGCCAAGCACTTTTTGTCAATGGGTAAAAGACACTGATTGGGTTGCACAGAAATATTAAAGACAAGACACACTTGCTATTTGAATTTTTAACAGGCTTGCAAAGAAATAGTTCTGTCAGAGTAAACAAAGCAGAAGTTGACCGCCTTCTCATTTAGCTTTCCCTAGGACCCATCCCGTCACCTGGCCAAGTCACTATTATGAATGTCATCTCTATTACTGTAATATCCTAGGGAATTTTTAACACTTGGCTTTCCTTTGTGTGTGCGTGTGTGTGTGTGTGTGTGTGTGTGTGTTGTTGTTCACTGTGCTTTGGCTTAAATCATTATATGGTCAATATATTCCTATGATACTGTGTCTCTTCATAACACTGTCTGGTATTCACTATGACTTGTATTCACTTGTGGTTCATTAGTTTCTTCAATCAACAATATTTATTGACTGTCTTCTATAAGCATTGAACTGAGCTAGGAAATAAAAATCAGAGGTAAGCCAAAGTTTGATATCTGGAGCTGAGACTGTGGACGTGGGCAAACGGAGGACACGCACATGCACACACACGTAGATAATCAGCATATATCTTAAACACGTGTTACGTAACGTCATAAATGACCTACATGGGGTGTGGGTAGAGTAATAGTGGAGTGATGCATGTGATTACCTTTGGAAGGATAAATGAGCATTCAAATGTTTCCAGCAGGAAATTCTACTTGGATGAAACAACTTGAAATAAAAAGGGCAAGAGTTTACAAAAGTCCTTAAGAGTCTGGAGCAACAGGAAGAAATATGACGTGACCAAAGGCATTGTCCATGAGTGTGTCCATTTGAGTGGTGAAGGATTTAGAGAGTTGGTGAGAGATGGGACTCTAGAGTAGAGGAATCTTAACCGGAAACCTGAAAGCCACACTAAACTTCAGTCTTGGTCCTGAGGTCAGTGGGAGCCTGGGAAGGTGTTTGAGTAAGAGCTCAATATGATCAGATCTGTGTTGTATTAACTTGGCTCTGGTAACAGGGTGGAGGGCGATGGGCGTGAAGGTGGGGCTGGAGATAGAGGAAGTAGAAGTTTATTGTATTTGTCGAGATGAGATGATTTGGGTCTACGTTTACCAGCGGAGTGATACTCTATCCAGGCAAGAATACTGGAGTGGGTTGCCGTCCCCTTCTCCAGGGGATCTTCCCAACCCAGGGATCGAACCCAAGTTTCCTGCATTTCAGGCAAATTCTTTACCCTCTGAGCTACCAGGAAATCCCACATTCACTGGGAGAGGATACACAGGAGCAGAAACAGGAAGACTTTGGTTCAGGTTGCGGGGGGAGGCAAGTGTCAGTTTCCTGGACAACGTTCAGGTGCACGGTGCTATTAGAGAGAAAGAAATAACTGCTCCCTTCTCTCCACATTATTGTCTAAAATTCTAGGTCTCAGCAGCTTTCCCAGTTACTGGAGAAAAGCGAGTAGAGTTTCACTGAAATCAGTTACTCTTGAGAAAAATCATTCACCTCAACTCGAGGGCCCGTCCTCTGGCCACTGGGTGTGGCAGTGACAATGACCGTGGACTTGAAGAGAACTGTAGACATGGCCTTGAAAGCTCAAGAGTCTGGGACTCAGAAGGGCAGATGGACCTCTGGTGTTCTCTGGAGACCTCTCCATCATGCAACAGTCTCGTTCCTAGCTGCTGAATACTCCTAATCTAGCCAGTAAGTGGCATGGTCTCTGGGAGTAAATGGCTGTTCTGCTGGTGAGGGAGCTGGAAGTGGCCACACCTACACGGAGAAGGGAGAGATCACTGGGTGTGCCTGTTTTCTCAGCTTCTCTGGCTTCGTCCCATGTGGCCCGAGAAGGACGGCATGGGGAAAGCTGACTCTGCCCTGCAGCCAGAGGGAGGGGGCACGGCAGGTGTAGGCGCTGAGCTCTTGCTGGAACTCCAGTTCTGAAAGAACCAGAGGACTGGTCCGCTCCACTCATCTCGGGACCTGCGGGGAACCAAGGCTCTTCTCCGTAGAGGCTCTGGGCTCTCAGCAACATGGACAGTGCAAGGGCCAGCTCTGGGTTGGGAGCAGCCCCCAGCCCAGCCCGCCGGCGATGTGCAGAGTGGGAAGGGTCAGCCTGTCCCAACAGGGCCCTGCACTTGATCCAGCGCCCTGCATCCCGCCGGTGTGATCAGCACGTCCTTCCCCACTGCAGACTCAGGTTTATCACCTGCGACGCTGGATCCAAGTGTTGACACCTAGGGACCAGGGTCAGGAGACACAGTGGATGCAAAAGCCAAAAAGAGAGTTCCTGAGGAAGTGCTCAGCACATGAGGACGTGAACCGCAGCGAAGGCGCGGTGTGCCCCCTCCCTGACTTGACTTCACACTGAAAGATCAACGGGAGATGCCTCGATGCCTCGGGGTGTGACCCAGGAGCCGACCTACAAACCTGAGATTGCAATTCCTAGCTCCAGATAAAGCGCTGGCTGGAACGGCTGGCCTAACCAAATCAGATAAGACTCCTCACTAAACTCTGGAGAGGAGCTGAGGGCGTCGGGGTTTGAAGCCACCTCTGGGAGGCCCTTTGCTTTTGAATTCCCATGGTGGAAAGGCCTTATTAGCTCTGCTATTCTTCAGCTGGGCTTAAAATACACAGCCCCGGAATGGATCCTTGATAATGGAAGCTGCTGGGACTCAGGAACTGACGAGGCCGCCAAGTGCGGACCGTCCTGGAAAACAGCGGGAGTGCCAGGCCAGGCCTGTTTCGACGGGTTGTGCTTCTAATGCTGTGCTTTTGGATAACCTTTCTCGGAAAAGACAGATTCCAAGCTAACTAAAACTTTCATGTAAAATTACTTTTTACATGGCTTACGCTGCAACCTGTACTGTTATGCTAACATCCTGTTCATGAAATGTACATCCTCTTTATGAAATGTATGAAATGTACATCTTTATATGAAATGTAAATTTTATATGTGATCAAATTAAATGGTGACGAGCTGAACTTCCTATCTGCAGAATAAAATAAATCACTGTTTCATTTTTTTTCCCCTGTAGAAGATTCGTTCTGAATCCCTGACTGGTTGTGGCTGAATGAGACCCAAGAAAGGGTGCACGCTGGCATTCTGAGAGAAATGGCCACAACTTCCTTTGAACCGTCTCGCCTGGGGCTAGGCTGAAACACACTGGAAACATCAGAAGCTTTTTCCCTGAAATTCCAAAAGAGGAATTCTAACTGTGACTCTTCTGAGGGGAGGTTGGAAACAGAATGTGCTCGCTAAACAACCAGAAGTGGGTTTGAATCCAGTTTTGCCATTGTATCCTCTGCGCGTCTCTGCTGTCTGCCCACCTGTGAAGCAGGTGACAGTTGTGTGTCTGAGACTCGCTCCGTAGCATAGAAAACATCTGGGTGTGCAGAGCTTCTCCGAGGGCAGGCCTAGAAGGGGGCTCAGTCCTGTGGTTACCCGTTTCTCAGTCCCCAGACTGAACCTTCCTGGCTGATTTCCCAGGTCCTGCCTGGGTGTCGGATCGTCCATCAGATGCCTCCACTCTGGTGCCGTGTCAGGACATAGTGCCCAGCCTAGGAGCCGGGGATGGGGGGTGGGCGCTGCCCTGGAGCTGGCCGGGGCCCAAGCTGTCCGGCCAGCAGGGCCCACCGCCCCCTGGCTAGCTGACTGCTGGACAGTTCATCTGATCTGAAAACACAGGATGAACTGGCTTGTCTGGAAAGGAAAAGAAACAAGACCGCTTCTGTCCTCAGCCCCAGAATCCACCTGTCATAATATTTAGGGCCAATACGGAAAAATGTGAAAACAATAAACACAGCGGAAAGAGCCTGGAAAAAAACGGGATATTTTCGGAAACTTGACCTCCTATTTCCAAGTGAAAGGTGGTGAAGATGTTAGAGCTTTGACTTGAAGTGAGGAAATCTAGGACTAAGGTTGGGGTTACCCACCTAGGTGCATGCTTTTCTCAAGTACGTTTGTGGTTGAAAAACGGAGAAATGATGGGACTTAGAAATTGGCTCCTGAAGAACACTAGGGTAGAGTGAATTCCCCAAATCCTTCTTAGAATTCAGTCTATATGTCAATTGTGTGGAAATACGTTGAAAATGATGAGTAAAAATGTTCAGATGTGCAGCGGCTTATGGGTTACATTCCAGTTTCCTTGTGTGAGTTTCTGAAATGTGTGTCTGCGTGTGTGTGTGTCTGCGTGTGTGTGTGTGTAGTGTTACACAAGTACATAATGATACATCAGGTGCTATTATGATCGTTATTAATGGGAAAACCACTTTAAGGATGCTATGTTTTTTACAAAGCCAGTTATAATATTTACTTTCCATCTATGTATCTAAAGTGAAACAAGGACATCGCCTTAATTCTCACAGTTCAAATTAAAAAAAAATGGAGAGAGAGTACAGTCCTTGTGAATTACTATTATGACAAGTAGGTCTTCTATTTGGTGGATTGTAAAACCCTCCCACACAGACCTGGGTCCTTGAACTATCTCTTATCAGAGAATTGCTAGAAACAGCCGTTTCCATAGTAATATTGAATATGCGCCAGAACTCTGTTTTTAAAATGAATATTGCTGCAGTGGCCAATTTTCAACCACAAATACACTGTCCACTTTACAGTTATAAGGGCGGCCAAAAGAGGCCAAAAGAGGGTCCTGGGCAGTGTCCAGGCCCAGGGAGTGGGCCACCCAGCAGGGCTCCATCACCTTGTAAAAGGCTCAAGACTGGGGAGGGTGGCGGCCACACGGCGGGGGGACCCCTTCCAGGCAGCCCCCAGCCACCGGCTCCAGGGGACCCTCGGGGGCACCTAAGCTGAAGCCCAAGGGCATCTTCTCCTTGGCGCCCCCATCTTCATCTGCTGCTTCTCCCAGAAAACACACAGGCTCTCGGAGGAATCAATAGAATCTTTCAAACCAATTCTCACCAAGTAATTACAGGCCCTCACACCTCCACGGGGTGGGGCGGGGCAGCCTCTCGACAGCCTGGGACGGGCACACAGAGCTACATGAGGGCGTTTAGGGCACCACCGCCCTGGGGGAGCTGCCCTGGGGAACTTCAGACGTGACTTACACATCAGGCCCTGTCGAAGACACTGGAATAGCTCCTGTGGAAGTTTGGTGTGGGTCCACGGCTGACAGGGGGCTTCCCAGATGGCGTTAGTGGTAAAGAGCGTGCCTGCCGATGCAGGAGACAGGAAAGACGCAGGTTCAGTCCCTGGGTTGGGAAGATCCCCTGGAGGAGGGCACAGCAACCCACTCCAGTAACCTTGTCTGGAGCATCCCATGGACAGAGGCGCCTGGCGGGCTGCAGTCCACAGGGTCGCACAGAGTCGGCCGCGACTGAGCGTCTAAGCACAGCACACCTTACGCTGAGAGCTGAGGGGTGCTGTGACAGTGGTCCTAAAGGGACACGGTTATTCCTGCCTTCAGCAAACGGTCCTTGAACACATCCTCAGAGTGAGCCCAGCGGCACCTGGGGTTTGGTGGGGAGCCGGCAGGCCCCGCCCCGTCCATCCAGGGCTGGGTCTGGAATCCTCCTGATGTCCCACAGGCTCATTCCGATGAGGACGCCAGATTTTCAGCAGAAGGATTGATGCAGCTAGGAGTCTGGAGACCTTTGCTTTCATATTTCTCTCTCCTTGAGCAGGTGGTCTCAGTGATATAATTGTTTTCCTTGGAACGCAAGGCCTTGTGAGTAAAACTTCTCTCTCTCTTTGCCTCACCAAGAACCAAATTCCAGTGGCCCCAACTCGGGTTTCATGATGCTGCCGCAAATTTGCTGCATGCAGATAATCACGGCCCTTTCTAGGGTTGGGGAAAGGGGTCACCAGATGCTGTAGTCAAGGAAACGTCTAGCTGGTAGGTGGGGATCGTCGCTTCCTGTCGCCTTCGCTGGTCGCCCTTGTTGACTGCTGCCAGCTTCATCTCCCCCTGGCACGTCGTGCCCCATGACACCTACACAGGTCAGGGGTGTCCGCCCTCCAGGTGCAGGTGTAGGGCCTTCTGCCCCTGGAAGCTCCATCAGGGGGCAGCCCCATCCTTCTGCCTCCCTGGCACCTGGACTGGCCTGGGTCCCCCCAGGGACACCCATGGAGAGCACCACTGGGCAGAAGGGCTTGCCCAGCACACAGAGCTTCCCTCCCAGGATTCCTGCAGGAGGACATACTCAGCCTGCATCCCGGGGAGGACGAGGAAGCCACTCTGACTCTGCTGAAGGGTGGGTGCACCTCGGAGGGGCTGCGGGCAGACCCGAGGGGGCAGATTGGGTACCATGTGGTCAAGGGGCGAAGGGGCCATGAAGACACTTGCTGACTCTTCCTTTCTGCGGAATCAACCACAAACGACTCATCTGCTTCCAGCTTCTCCTGTCCCTGGAGCCCAGACGGGAAAGTCACCAGGTGGAGCAATTAAGCCCAGGCACCACAATTACTGAGTTGTGCTCTGGAGTCTGTGTTCCATGACAAGAGCGGCCACCGCAATGAGATGCCCTCACACCGCGAGGAAGAGTAGCCTCCGCTCCTTGCGGCTGCAGGAAGCCCACGTGCAACAGCATAGACCCAGCCCAGCCCAAAATCAATAAATAAATGATTTTATAACCCCCCTTTTTTTTAAAAAATTTGCTTCCATTTCCTGGTCAAGGTCGTCATCAGCTGCAGCCTCACTAGCACCTTGCTCTCCGGCGAAGTCACCTTCTTGAGCAGCCCTTTTTTGAATAGGAACCTCCTCCCCACCCCCTTCTGCAGACCCTCCTCTATTCAGAGCACCCTTGGGCTTGGCTGCCCTCTGCATTGCCCCTGAGGACCCTTCGGTGCCCCCCTCCTGGGGTCTGTGTCTCTTGTCAGCAGAGCCTGGGGCTTCAGCCCCTTGAGAAGACCTGCAACCCCGCCTGCCGGGCATGACCTGCCCCGTGCACTTGAACGTGCTGCCCTGATCACGAAGGGTTAGGCCCCCTCCACCCCTCCCCTCCGAACTGCAAGGATGGGAATCCGTTTCCTCTGGAACTTCCCAACATGCAGAGTGCAGTGCTTCGCACAGCCTGGCCAATCAATCGTTCCCGACTCACCCACTTGTGCTCATGGCTCTATTTAACGCGCCGATTCCACCCTTTCCAGTGGTGGGGAGACTTCTCTACAGCGCGGAGCTCTGCTGGGGGGGACCTTTGTGCACGCAGCTGCTCGTGCTCGCATTCACGCACTCCTGTGTGGTTACTGAACGCTTTCACGGTCGCAGGCGGTTCCCTGGGTCCTGGACACACGGAACCCAAAGGTGCGGGCGCCGTCTTGCTAGAGAGGACCGTGGAGTGGTGGTACTGGGTGGGGCGGCCACACGGACCACCGCAGTTCCCGTGGGGGGCTCCGGTAGAGGCCGGTGCCAAGGGAAGGGAAAGGGGGGAGAAGGTTGACTTCCTGACATCTCCCAGTTTTCTTAAGGGGAGCTGCGAGGAGATGAGGTAAGGAAAGGCGCCGGAAGCAGAAGGGAAGAGAGATCCTTCGAGAGACGGGGAGCAGGTGGCAGCCTCTCCTGCTTGCCTGCGAGGCTGCTGGGGGGCGTGCTTCTTGCTTCTGTAGAGCCCCGAGGGAGAGAAGCAGCAGTCACGTGGCAGGAAGATGCCACCCAGCCTGTGCGTGGAACCCAACCCGAGTCTGCTCCAAGAAGCTTCTCTCCCGGCCCTCAGCGAAGCGGAAGCCAGAATCTCAAGAGCAATTTCTGTCTGTTCTCTGTGGGTTCTTTCCCAGCACGTCTGACCTACACCTCTTATCAGAATCGATCAGCCTCACACGTCAGGAGTCCTCTTACTGACCAGGGTTTTGTAGGACCCAGAAGGACTTAAATTTCTTTCTACCCCTTCTTTTTGCTATGGTCTATAGATTTTTAGAAGGTGACTGATAAGTATGCCAGTTGATTTTACACAGCATTTCAAAAGCAAGAGAATATCCAGCAAACAGGTTAAAAGGGCCTAAGGACTTTTGAGACTAATTGATACTAAAATGACAACTAACAACTAAATGCAATGGTCTGTATCCTGGATCAAAATAAATAAATAAATCTAAAGGACAATTGGGGCCAGTGAGAGAAATGTGAACACGGGCGGTATATGAGATGGTCAAGTTCTTGAATGCTTACTAGTATATGGGCTTCTCAGATGGCACAGTGGTAAAGAATCCATCTGCCAATGCAGGAGACTCAAGAGATTCAGGTTCAACTCCTGTGTCAGGAAGATACGCTGGAGGAAGAAATGGCAGCCCACTCCAGTATTCTTGCCTGAAAAGTTCCATGGACTGAGGAGCCTGGCGGGCTACAGCCCATGGGGTCACAAAAGTCAGACACGACTGAGCGACAAAGCACTCACATCAGTATGCAGTTGCGGAAGGAAGCCCTATTTCTTTGGAGACAATTGCTGAAATATTTGGTGTCAAACATAGGGTCACAAAGAGTTGGACATGACTGAAATGACTTAGCATGCAAACAAAATGTTATAACATCTGCACCCTACATTCTAAAGAAGGAGCAAAAACATACATATCCAGAGGCAAGAAAGGGAACAAAATACTAAAAAAGGTGCTGTAACTGGGTGAAGGGCATGCATGTGTTCGCTGCATTTTTTTTCCTGATTTTCTTTAACTTTCATTTTTCCCCCCAAAATCATGGAAAAGTAATATTTTAAAAAATGATTGTTATGGTGAAAGTAATTCCCCTAAACCCCCAGTTTGCAGACCTTGCTTCTTTCACTGTTTGTTCCTCTGCGACTTCAGGTCTTGTGGATTTCTCTCTCTGCTATAATTTTACTGCCAGTAAATCTTGTTCCCATCAATGGTTTCATCGCCCCTGCCAGACACTGAGACATTCATGGATCACATCACACGCCAGTTTCATCACGGAACTGCCTTAACCACCCGCTGCCGGCACCCAACACGGTGCCAGGCACACGGTGGGCCTTCACGGTCTTTCTCACCGTCTCCTGGCACCGTCCTTCTTGACCTAAAGCTGCTGCTGTTGTTCAGTCACTAAGTCACATTTGACTCTTTACGACCACATGGACCGCAGCACCCCGGCCTCCCCTGTCCCCACCGTCTCGCAGAGTTTGCTCAGATTCATGTCCACTGAGTCGGTGATGCTATCTAAAAGCTGTACCTTGGCCATTTCCTCACTCAGGTTATGTCCTTCTTACCAGTTTTCTTCAGTTGGTGAAAAGCTGCTATTGATTCATTCTCACATTAGGCAGGAAAAGAGAGTGCCGACTCCCCTAGGTGCTTGTGGCTTATCACATGTCCTTTCTTTTTCGGCAGAGGTAATCTAGTCCATGTCACCATATTTATTGCCCGCAAATCAAAACCAGTTGCTAGAGTAATGAAGGTCTATTGGTTTGTGTCGGCTTAATCCATGTCAGGGGGGCTTTAGGGGCGTATAAGGATAATTTGACCAGCAAAAGGAAAGCCATAAAAATGATCAAAAAGCTAACAGATACGCTGAGAACACCAAGCTTACTTTGCTGAGGATTTATGGCCAACTTATCGGAGAACTATTTGGTCCAAGTCGACATTCAAATCGCTCCCTCTGTAATTCAGCAAAGATTCCAGCCTCCGAAAAAAAAACAAAAACCAGCCTCTATAATGAGATACCCTGGAAACTCCTAACTTGCAGCACATGGAGTTTAATTTTCAACAGTTGTGAGATGGCAGTAAATCCAGCTTTGGAATCAGACCTGCATTAAATTAATGGAGTGCAGAGACGGACTGCCACACCTCCTCCGATACACCCACATCCGCATTTATTCATCAAGTGGAGCTTAAATGTCCGACCTCCCCCAGATGCACCGGGGCCAGGGCCTTCGGGGTCCTGGCAGAAGTGGATGCCAAGTCACTGGGCTCTGCCACACGACATCAGCTGTGCCCCGGGCCCAGCCCTGGAGGCTGTATTTTATTGACCAGATTCAAATTGGCTTCCCCTTGTGTAGGTGATAAAGAGTGACGTCAAGTCACCCGTGTGAAATACATCACTTTAACTCTGACAGCTTGTCATTGAATGCCTTGTTTATATAATCTATTGTGCCATTTACTCTATTCTTATTTTAAAAAGCAGACATAGAAATAAAAACCCTACCTTCCGGTGTTTCGTGGATGGATGTCCTGTACCTTCTCTTAAATAATCTCAGAAGTAGCTATTTCTATTGTCACTGTTGGTTTACATCAACTGATCAGACTTTCAGTTTCAGAGTTGGCCTCACAGAAGATGAAAGCTGGATCTCGTGCTTTAATGAGAAGTCTTTGGGGCATAGCTTCTCCCTTCGAAATTATTTGAGAATTGCTGTGTCTAAACAGGCAAGAAGCCTGCCATGCTGAGGTTGGCCAGATCTGAAGCAAGCATTCTTAAATCTGTGAGCTTGTCACCGCTTAAAACACCAGGGTGTCTTACCACCAGCAAAGATAGAAATCTTCCTATTGGGAAGGCTGGTTCAAGTAGCATTTAGTTTCAGAACACAGAGTTCTTTCAGAAGTCAAGTGTTCAGATTCCAAATAAGCCTTTTGGTAAAGTTCTATAGGTTTTACTGTGGGCAGAATTAAAACACAAACATGAACACAAGAATCTTATGTCTGATGTTGCTAATAGTCTACCTAAATGCCCCTAAATGCATCTGGAGATAATGATCTGTTTACATTAGTATTGAGGCATGGACAGTCTTCCTTCTTGGAGAGACAAAAATAAAGTCTAACAGCATTTAACTCTTAGTCTAAAAACCCTGGCTTCCTCGGTGGCTCAGTGGTAAAGAATCGACCTGTCAATGCAAGAGACCCAAGTTTGATCCCTGAGTTGGGAAGATCCCCTGGAGTAGGGATGGCAACCCACTCTAGTATCCTTGCCTGGGGAATACTGTGGACAGAGGAACCTGGCGGGCTATAGTCCATGAGGTCACAAACAGTCAGACATGACTGAGCACCTAAACAACTGCTAAAAACCTTGCTGAACTACAGGCCCCTATCTCTATGAACTAACATAGTATAGAATTTAGGAGCCCATTGTAGAATGAGATCAGCCTCTAGGTGTGATGGTTACTTTACATTTTTGGAGCTCTAAGTGTCTGGACACCTGATGCAAAGCGCCAACTCATTGGAAAAGACCCTGATGCTGGGAAAGATTGAAGGCAGGAGGAGAAGGGGGTGGCAGAGGACGAGATGGTTAGATAGCGTCACCGACTCAATGGACATGGGTTTGAGCAAACTTCAGGAGATGGTGAAGGACAGGGAAGCCTGGCGTGCTGCAGTCCATGGGGTCGCAAAGAGGTGGACACGACTGAGCGACTGAATAGCGGAAAAGTGTCTGGACACCGTAATCATGGTGTTCGACTAGCCTGCGGCACCTTTTGAAAGAACAGTCGAGGAGATCCTTGCCTGAGACGCTCTCTGCCTTCCCTACAGAGGGCTCAAAGGACAGGCCACGCCCTCCCCTCCTGTTGCCACTGACTAATTTCTAGTGATGTTTTAGTAAAATGGAGATCAGAGTCTCTGCTGCCTACCCAGTTCAGAGACCTTTTAAAGAAGAAATAAGATAGCCCAGCTAATTTATTTAATTGCATTCTGGTTCAATAATTAGCTGTTAATATTCCAAGAGTGTAAAGCTTTTCTCTGGATTGTCTTTGCTGATCACTGTATTTTCTCATATTCTATGTCATATTGAAATTTTAATTATTTACATTCATTTCCCCACCCCACCCCCAACTGCCTGAAGTTTGGAGTAATTGCCCAAAGAATATCCCCCTTACTAACTGGAATAATCTGAAACATACGGAAATCTTGTTTGCTAAACCCCCAAAGAGACTGAGAACTGAGGATTCGGACCGTAAACTAAGCCTCCTCAGTTGCTTGCCTCTTTTCCCAGACCCTAGACTAACACTCCTCTCCCTCCCTGTAAAGATTATTTCCCCTGAGTCTATAACTCTTCTGTTCCACCACCATTTAGATGACTTGTCTTCAGGGACGTGGCTGTGTTAAGAGCCCCAGGAAGCAAACCGTGATTAGTCGCCAGGCTTGCGAAATCCTCCCCAGTTCTGTTTACGAGCACGGCTGCCAACCCTCCAAAGGCTGGCTCCGCACCCGTGTTCTTTTCAGGGTCACTCTGCCTGCAGAGCGCAGATTAAACACACAGCCTCGGGACTCTCGTTGCTGTGAGGAGAAGCGTTTACATTCCACTGGCAGCGCGGGGTGTAAGAGGAAGCCATCTGCTCTGATTTAACGACTTCAGGAGCAGCTGCGATTCCAAGACAAGACGAAGCCACAGCACGGCTCACCCTCAGCCCAGGGCTCTTCTGTGAGGCAGACCTGGGGAGGAATCACCTCCGTGTTAGGAGGCATTTTCATCCTGAGAGATTCTCAGAGGTTGGCCCTCTACCCAATGGTTTCATTGTTCTCTTTTATTAATGGTTCTTTGCTACAGGTTTGTAGGGCTCTTTCCCTGGTCTTAGGAACCTGGAATAAATCTATTATTTCTAACATAAAGGTGACAGTTAGGTCACTGATTATTTGTGCATTCCACCCAGGCAATTTATCTGTTCGATATCCAGTCCATTTTCTACAATGAGATCAGCTGTAAAATATTGATACTTCGGAACGAAAAGGTGGGGTGTGTGTGCTCAGGCACTCAGTCACGTCTGACTCTTTGCGACCCTGTGGACTGTAACCGGCCAGGCTCCTCTGCCCATGGGATTCTCCAGAAAGAATACTGGAGTGGGTTGCCATTTCCTTCTCCAGTTAAAAGGTTGTAAACAGGGGAAAAAGGAAAGGTAATTTAAACCTGAGGATTTAATATGTCCCTGGCCTCTGCCATGCCATCTCAGTTTAATCTTCACGATTGTCTAAGCATACAGAGATCGTTGCTCTTAATTAAAGATCTTTTAAGCAATTTGTCCCAAGTAATGAATTGCTTAAGCAGCAGATCTGTTATCCAAATCGGCTGGGTTTGTTCACTTATACACAGATGCATCCTGGGTAGAGCACTAGGTAGATACAACCCTAAGTTTACCCTGAATTTCAACCAAGTTCCCCTTATTCGACATATTTACCCACTGAGAGATGAGTAATAATGGTTATTTTATATTCGGATCTCTTACTATGGACAGTGCTTACATAATCAGCAGTGCTTCTCTGCTTCCTAGTGTTGGTCTAATTTTCTAGGACTTTGCACGACAGAAAAAGCTCCGACAAAAGCAGGCTGGTGGGTAGAAGTGCTTTGTCTGTGAGTTCTAGGAAGGTGCCTGGCACACAGCAGCCATCTGGGAGCAAAGCTGTCTCTCTAAACAGTGCCTGCATAGACGCTGACAATTCAGCAGAAGAACAAAGAAAGGGACCCCTGATTCACAACTTTCAGTCCTGTGCTTTTAACAGCCCAGCATGTCTACCAAGAAACAAAGCAATGCATAAAAACCTCCCGGGGTTGTTGCTTGTATGAAACAGCCCTGTGCTACCCTCCGGTTTTAACACAATGTTATCAGGCGATGATTAAGAAGGTAGCTGTTTCCTCGCTTTGCAGTGTCAGAAAACAAGGTATCAAGCCAACAACTGCCTTTGGAGGTGCAGCACTCAGATCACAGCCAGGTATTGCTTCCAAGTGTAAATATTAACAGCGAAGGAGTGGAGGCGATCTTCTCTGGCTCTGGGCTGCCTGAGCTCAGCAGATTAACGTGACACTCCGGCCTGATTTGCTGAGATGCAGATAATTGAGCTTCTTGTTAACGAGTTTCTATGTTTTTTTTTTTTTTTTTTTTACTCCATCAGCAGGTTCTTGAATCAATGCCTGGATTAGGTTTGACTAACATCAGCACAATTGACTCTGATGGAAAGTTTAAAATTTATAATTAAAAATTGCACGTCCATTTGCTAGTTTCCAAGTAAAAGGAGTTAATCCTTCGGAAGCATTTATACCTATTTTCCCAGAACATATGATTTCTTCTGCCTCTGCTTGAATGAAGGAGTCCGTGATGTTTTCAGGACACCGGGTAATGCTTGGGGCAAGCTGAAGGAGGCCTCTCACGTTTCACCCATTGAAGGATTTAAGGTCTTCATGAGTTTGGGTGAATGACAGTGGTTCCCATACTCCTTTTGAGATGCTGGTGAAGAATCTGCCTGCAATGCAGGAGACATGGGTTCAATCCCTGGGTTAGGAAGATCCCCTGGAGAAGGGCATGGCGACCCACTCCAGTACTCTTGCCTGGAGAATCCTATGGGCAGAGGAGCCTGGCGGGCTACAGTCCACAGTGCCGCAAAGAGTCGGACACGACTGAGTGACTAACATTTCTGAGACACTAAGTTTCAAAACTATTATATAGGAGCTCTTATTTTCTTGTAGATTAAAAAAAAATGGCCTCAGCATTGTTTACACGAAAACGTGCTTGCATCCTTTCTCTCTATAAACACGTAAGCATGGCTCCCAGTCCCTGCATTCAGTAAATGCCAGTTGACGAGGATGGTCATCCCGAAGTCCCTCAAAGGCACTCAAGCTGTCTCGCTGCAGTGGCACGATGCTGCCCATGAGAATCGGACACAAAATGTGTCCAGATGTGTCTCTTTGCAGCTCCACGGACTGTAGCCCTCCAGGCTCCTCTGTCCACGGGATTCTCCAGGCAAGAATACTGGAGGGGGCTCCCATTTCCTCCTCCAGGGGAGCTTCCCAGCTCACGGATGGAGCCAGAGTCTCCTACACCTCCTGTGCTGGCAGGCAGATTCTGTACCACTAGCCACCTGGGAAGCTGGTCCTACACTGCCATGCACAAAATCAAGGCTGGCAGCATTGCCCAAGGACCAAATGTTATAAAGTCTGCCTGCTTTGGTTTATAAGAACATACTCTGAATTTATGTAGCAAAAATTCTAATCGGCCTATTCTTGGCTATGGACTCCTATGGTTCATCACACACTAATGTCTTAATGTGTGGTTCAAGACCTACACTTTTCAATATTTAGAAAGCTGTATTCAAACAGAATATAGCATCTTCTTCTTTTCTGTCAACTTCAAAGTTTATAACACATTGTAGTTGCTCAAATTCTTTTTGGCTGAGTTGACGAATTAGATAGCACTGTAAAACAAATGCAGAAGCGAGCTCGACACATGGGATGGGTAGCGCCCGATCTATCCAGGTGACACTCGGCTTACTTCTCAGGAAGAGAGCATGGCCTGGTTGGGCTGTTGCATCAAGACTGACCTGGACCTCACTTTGAACTTGGAGAACTCAGCAGGAGCTGGTCATTGTGACCACAATCCGTGAGCACTGGGATGTGGACAGTTCAGTTCAGTCGCTCAGTCACATCCAGCTCTTTGCCACCCAAGGGGTGCAGCATACCAGGATTCCCTGTCCATCACCAACTCCTGGAGCTTGCTCAAAGTTATGTCCATCGAGTTGGTGATGCCATCTAACCATCTCATCCTCTGCTGCCCCCTCTCCTCCCTCCTTCAATCTCTGCCAGCATCTGGGTCTTTTCCAATGAGTCGGCTCTTTACAATCAGGTGGCTAAAGTATTGGAGCTTCAGCTTCGGCATCAGTCCTTCCAACGAAGAGTCAGGGTTGATTTCCTTTAGGGTGGGCTGGTTTGATGAGGACATCTGTGAACAAATCCTGAAAAGGGAGCTGGACCAAGGATGGTGTCCTTGTCAAATCCGCTTTAGCCCGTAAGGCCATGTGAGTCAACGCGCAGGACCCAGCCAGCTCTTCCCTCCCCCAATATTTTACTTGAACAGGGAGCCACTCAAATGATTTGCCCTCCGGAAAGGCATATGCCTGTGTGATGCTCACAAAGGGTCTCCCAGGCTCCTTGCATCCCGGAACACCTCTGTACAAAAGCACTCACGGCAGGAGCCCGCCCCCTGCCAGCCAAACAGCCACCATCATTGTCTCACGGCAGAAGACAAATGGCACATTAGGGCACAGAACCTGGACCCCCTGAACGCACCCCGCAAGGCACCGGGAAGCGCAAAGTCATCACTTAGGGCTCTGCAAATACAGTATCAAATAGGGATGCTTATATTGGTTACTACAATGTAAGAGCATCTATTTTGGTAATTTAAGTGGTAATTTAATGTGCATCCATGAGTACTAAGTTGCTTCAGTCGTGTCTCACTCTTTGCAACTGCATAGACTATAGCCCGTCAGGCTCCTCTCTCCATGGGATTCTCCAGGCAATATGCTTATATTGGTTACTATAATTCAAGGACATTTATTTTGGTAATTTAAGTAACGATGGAATTATCCCAGTTCAAACATATAGGACCATTACCCTCAGGAAGCTGCAAATTAGAATAATTTACATACTGCCTGCTGTGAATATCTTTAGCATTCACAGGACTTAATCATAAAAACAAATAGGTTATTCTGGATTCCATGGGGGCCCCAGAGCAGATACCACAATCTTTGTTTACAAGATTTACATTTCTTATATTCTCCCTGGAAATGTTCAAAAACTGCCAGAGTTACCTGGATATCGTCTGTCTCGTGAAAAACTTCTATTTCCGTAAGTTATATATGTGCACGTGTGTGTGCTAAGTCACTTCAGTCGTGCCTGACTCTGCGACCCCATGGACTGTAGCCTGCCAGGCTCCTCTGTCCATGGGATTCTCCAGGCAAGAATACCGGAGAGGGTCTATACATAATGAGATCTGTTTCAAACCCCTATTTTATAATTAAGAAACGCTAACATCTCTAAAGTTTTCAGGTAGGGTAGTCTGCTGAAAACCAATCTCCAGATGTTGTGTTTATAAATTAGGAGACTGAAACGCAGGGCAGTGTTTTGAAGGAAAACCAGTGATGAGTCTGATTAATCACTTAACTCGTCTGGGCCTTAGTTCTTGCATCTGTCCAGTGTCAGCAACCTTCCTGCTGGTGTCGGGATTAAATGAAGTGCTGCTCGTGGCATGCTTGTGGTCATCAAGACAGCTCAACATCAGAGAAGGCCCAGCTCTTGGTGAAAGAGGAACGAGAGGGCTCTGTCAGCCGGCGCCTGAGCCAGTGGGCTGCCCATGTCCCGAACTGTAACTCTCCCTGAGCCATTAATGGTTCTCTTTCAGAAATTTCTGGCCTCCCTAGCTCTGAAAACAAATTACACTAACCAAAGGAATGCTCGAACCACCTCTATCTTGGGGCCTCCCTGGTGGCTCACATGGGAAAGAGTCCACCTGCAACGCACGAGACCTGGGTTTGATCCCTGGATCAGGAAGATCCCCTGGAGAAGGGAAAGGCAAGCCACTCCAGTATTCTTGCCTGGAGAATTCCACGGACAGAGAGGGCTACAGTCCACGGGGTCACAAAGAGCTGGACACAACTGAGAGATGGGAATACCAGATCACCTGACCTGCCTCTTGAGAAACCTTGTATGCAGGTCAGGAAGCAACAGTTAGAACTGGACATGGAACAACAGACTGGTTTCAAATAGGAAAAGGAGTACGTCAAGGCTGTATATTGTCACCCTGCTTATTTAACTTATATGCAGAGTACATCATGAGAAACGCTGGGCTGGAAGAAGCACAAGCTGGACTCAAGATTGGCGGGAGAAATATCAATAACCTCAGATATGCAGATGACACCACCCTTCTGGCAGAAAGTGAAGAGGAGCTAAAAAGCCTCTTGATGAAAGTGAAAGAGGAGAGTGAAAAAGTTGGCTTAAAGCTCAACATTCAGAAAACGAAGATCATGGCATCTGGTCCCATCACTTCATGGGAAATAGATGGGGAAACAGTAGAAACAGTGTCAGACTTTATTTTTCTGGGCTCCAAAATCACTGCAGATGGTGACTGCAGCCATGAAATTAAAAGATGCTTACTCCTTGGAAGGAAAGTTATGACCAACCTAGACAGCATATTAAAAAGCAGAGACATTACTTTGTCAACAAAGGTCCATCTAGTCAAGGCTCTGGTTTTTCCAGTGGTCATGTATGGATGTTAGAGTTGGACTATAAAGAAAGCTGACCGCTGAAGAATTGATGCTTTTGAACTATATAGTGTTGGAGAAGACCTTGAGAGTCCTTTGGATGGCAAGGAGATCCAACCAGTCCATCCTAAAGGACATCAGTTCTTGGTGTTCATTGGCAGGACTAATTTTGAAGCTGAAACTCCAGTACTTTGGCCACCTGATGCAAAGAACTGACTCATTGGAAAAGACCCTGATGCTGGGAAAGATTGAGGGCAGGAGGAGTAGGGGACGACAGAGGATGAGATGGTTGGATGGCATCACCAACTCAATGGACATGGGTTTGGGTGGACTCCAGGAGTTGTGATGGACAGGGAGGCCTGGTGTGCTGCGGTTCATGGGGTCACAAAGAGTTGGACACAACTGAGCAATTGATCTGAACTGAAACTGAGCAACTAACACTTTTCATCTCCATCTTGGTCTATTTTATAAGGATTTGCATAGCTGGGACATTTTAAAAAACGAGCAAATGCCTTTCTTAATTTTACATACTTCAAGATGATGAATGATAGCCTTATTAGTCTATTGCCTCAAAGAATCTTTTTTGTGGTGCTGATCCAGGGAATTTGCTCAGTTTTTAGAGAAGGGAGACTTAATCTGATTAAACTTGAACCTCCTCAGACCAAAACATGCCTTTGGTCCTTTGAGAAAAAAGGGGGAGAGCATCACAGGCCTGAAAAATCCTCAATTAATGAAAAAGAACTTTAGAAATATTTAAATGAAGTTTTTTGGGGGGAAAAAAAAGATGCTTAAAGCAAAACTTAGTAACCCAGAACTCTGCCTAGAGAAATCTTTAATTATCAGAAATCAGAAATCAGGTTAAAGAATATGTGCCTTTAATAAGTTAGAGAAAAACCAACCCCCCAGCCAGACCTATTCAACAAAATTTTCTGCCGAAACAGCATAATTTAAAGAAAAAAAAAAAGAATATCTAGAACAAGGAGCAAATTGTATCAGTTTGAGTTCCAGTAGGAAAGAATAAGTCTGAGAATATCATTGAGGTGTTTCCATCAGTCAAATAAAACCATCATTAATGAAAGGTGCTACTGTCTTTGGTGGAAGGGAACCTTTTAATCAGAGTGAGGGGCAGCCCATGGAAAATCACAACCTATTGAAAATAATTTCGAGGACAGCGTGGTGCCAGCCCAAATCAGGTTATTATGAAATGACTCTTCCCTGCTCCGGCTGGGTTTCAGACAGAAGCTGGACGATCTAATCTGTAATCTAGCCCTTGCTTGAATTTATCCAATTTTACACCCCACCGCTTCCAGCATCCTTCGGCATCCCAGCCAGGGCCGGTCCCTCTTTGCACCTCACATCATCCGGACTCAGTTCCCACCATCGCATCTTTACTCCTGACCTTTCTTCTCTCTTGAAAGCTCTCCCATTTTCTGTTCTGCAAATAATCTTCCTTGTGTTTTATGGCCTAGTCAAATTCCCATAACCTCCTTGAAAACTCCCCCTCTTGGAATAACTTGCTGTGACCAAACTTCTGTGATTCATCCGGTGCTTTCACTCAGCCCCATAAATCAGGGGCTGTTTTCAATAGTCTTGTGGCTTCTCTTTCTCCTCCAGAACCAGATTGCTGTTTTATTGGCGCTCTCGGAGTAGGGATTATGCATCTCCCTGATTCCCTGTCCCCCTCCCTCCCTCCCTGTGTTCTGTCCACTCTCAGACACGGTGCAGAAATGCCTGTTTGATGCTGTGGTCACCTCCTTGACTCTCAGCGGGCAGGGACAGCAGCCACTCAGCATTCCCCGGCCTCGAGGTGGGACTTGCGAAGGGACAGGATGCTGGGCTTCCTGCTGGGAGGCCCGGCTCATCAGCTCAGCCCACAGGAGCAGTCTTGGAAGATGGAGGTGGCTCAGAGGCAGGGTGACCTACCAGGGGGAAGAAGCTGGCGGATGGCTCAGCCCCTCAGGCTCAGCTGATCTCGGAAAGCAGGGAACAAGTGGAAATCTCTTCAAGAAGCTTTTCTGACAACCAGTGCTGTGAAACAATAAGCGTTGGTCTTGCTAATGGTGCTCTTGGGGCAGATACAGGCCATTTCATCCATGTCCGTGCCCTTGTGGGGCAGCTGTCAGGCACCTTCCCCTCGGGAACAGCTAGAACTCTTTGCTGGGTCCTCCTGGTCTCCTGGAACTGCCTGAATTTCGTCAGCCCCTTTCCCTCTTTCACTGCTTGGGGCTCTTCACCAATCTGTCCGTGTTTATCATCTTGCAGGGTCAGGGCCATAAATCTCCTTGCCTCTCTCAGGGCTCTAACCCTCCTCCCATGACCCCGAAGGAACTCGGTGCTCTGACGCTTGGTCTTCAGGGTTCCTTTCTCAGACTCTTGCAAATATCAAGACGCCGTTACACAAAGACAAACGCCTAATCGTCTAGGCCACGTCCAATTATAAACACATTGCAGCACATCTCACTGCAGAATCCCAGGGAGAACCTGGGGTTCTTAGCTCTCTGCTAACAGCACACAACTTTATTTGTGACAATTTCTTCTATGAGAACCAGTTTATTCAGCCCTTTGGCAACAAACAAAGAAAACAAAAGAGACATCTGGGGAAAATGTGCTTTTTGTGTTGCTAAGAAAATTCCTGCTCATTCTGTAAGACCTGGTCAATGACCTTCTGGGAGAAACTTTCCCTGCCCTCCCCTCCTCTGTGCAAACCACGTGCCACCCACCATTCCTTCGTCCATCCATTCATCCCTTCGGTAAGGAGGGAAGCGCCTGCTCTGTCAGGCAGGGCTGCCGGGCCCAGACCTTACAGAGTTAAACAGCCTTCCGGGAGCTCAGAGGCCGGAGGACTCGGCAGACAGATCGAGGTGTCTGCACTATCGCTCCCACATATGTGGGGCACGTGCCCCAGAACCTGAGCACAGGCCCTGCACCTTCTGAACTGGGTCTGCTCGAGAAAGGCACTTAACCGTGGACTTTGTGTTCTCATCAGTGACGTGGGAAAATTAATATCATGTAAGTCTTGCCCCAACCAGTAATGCTGAAGAAGCTGAAGTTGAATGGTTTTATAAAGACCTACAAGACCTTTTAGAACTAATACCCAGAAAAGATGTCCTTTTCATTATAGGGGACTGGAATGCAAAAGTAGGAAGTCAAAAACACCTGGAGTAACAGGCAAATTTGGCCTTGGAATGTGGAATGAAGCAGGCCAAAAACTAATAGAGTTTTGCCAAGAAAATGCACTGGTCATAGCAAACACCCTCTTCCAAAAACACAAGAGAAGACTCTACACATGGACATCACCAGATGGTCAACACCGAAATCAGATTGATTATATTCTTTGCAGCCAAAGATGGAGAAGCTCTATACAGTCAACAAAGACAAGACCGGGACCTGACTGTGGCTCAGATCATGAACTCCTGATTGCCAAATTCAGACTTAAGTTGAAGAAAGTGGGCAACACCACTAGACCATTCAGGTATGACCTAAATCAAATCCCTTATGATTATACAGTGGAAGTGAGAAATAGATTTAAGGGTCTAGATCTGATAGATAGAGTGCCTGATGAACTATGGAATGAGGTTCGTGACATTGTA
>SJXQ01002577.1:333453-366608 GCA_006408695.1 Aepyceros melampus | reverse complement strand
GCAGCCCACCAGGCTCCCCTGTCCCTGGGATTCTCCAGGCAAGAACACTGGAGTGGGTTGCCATTTCCTTCTCCAATGCATGAAAGTGAAAAGTGAAAGTGAAGCTGCTCAGTCATGCCGACTGTTAGCGACCCCATGGACTGCAGCCTACCAGGCTCTTCTGTCCATGGGATTTTCCAGGCAAGAGTACTGGAGTGGGGTGCCATTGCCTTCTCCGAGGCTGCAGTCCATGGGGTCGCTAAGAGTCAGGCATGACTGAGTGACTTCACTTTCACTTTTCACTTTCCTGCATTGGAGAAGGAAATGGCAACCCACTCCAGTGTTCTTACCTGGAGATTCCTAGGGACAGGGGAGCCTGGTGGACAGTTGCACAGTAGGACACGACTGAAGTGACTTAGCAGCAGGAGAACCGAGCTCTAATGGTACAATTTCAGGCAGGGGCAGGTGATCTGAAAAAATACTTGGGGGCAGCTAAGCCTTAAGAGCTTTGGCCCCTACACTCAGCCTGTGGTTTCTAGGGGCAGCAAAGGAGACTGGGGGCCTCCTCAGCCCGTACAGCTCAGGTCTGCCAGGTACAGAGTTGCTCACATGCATCCTTTGACCTTGGGCTGGGTCCAGAGTGCTGAGCGCCAACCTAGCTGCTTTAGCTGGAGCCAGGGCTGGCTCTGGCAACTCTGGGGCACGGGTCAGAGCACAGCAGCCAGCTCTACAGTCTTTGGGGCACCTGCCTTGATCCCAGTGTCCCCTGAAGTCAGAGGTCATGCTGAGGAAAGGAAGTCAGGTGACAGGCAGCTGGCAAGAACTGCCAATCCCAGCCAACTTCGCTGAGCTTTGCTGTTGGTTAGGACATTTAGAGATGGGCCTTCAGCACCTGTGGCACACAGCCCTGGCCTCCACTTCAGGAAATGCCAGGCTTTACTTCTTTCTTTTTCTGCCTCTCTTCACACTGACACCCATGAAAACTAGGAATAGAGAAAGGAAGGAAATAGAGAAGATGGTCATAGGAATAGAGAAAGGAAGAGCCAATGCTTAGGGTTCTACTCTCAGGCTTGGAGCCCCTAACCTCAACATTTTACTTTAGTGTAACTCAAGATTTATGGAAAAGTTGAAAAAAAAATACAATGAATACTCATAGACTAGCCACTCAGACTCAGTTTTATCACATTTGCTCTCTCCCATTCTTTCTTCATAGGCACATTTTTAAAAAAACTCTGAGAATAAGTTGCAGTCATGATACGCTTTCACTCCTAAATACTCTGGCAATTTTTCCTAAAATCAAGGACATTTTCTTACATACATAATACAAGAATCAAAATCAGGAAATTCACATTGATATGTTGCTATTATCTAAGCAGTGTACCTTAATCAGATTTTGCTCATTGTCCCCATAATATCTTTGTAAACCCCCAAAATTCCCAGATCATGCATTGTATTCAACTGTCTGGTCCCTTAAGTCTCCTTTTCTCTGGACAGTTCCCCCGTGTGTTTTTCTTTCACAACCTTGCCATGGTTGGAGAGCACAGGCCAGTGATGTACTAGGAATATATCTACTAGGGATATTGATGTATCCCTCAGTTAGGTTTTGTCAAGTGTTTCCTCATGGAGACTCAAGTTATGTGCCTTTCATGAGAATATCACAAATCAGTCCCATATTGTCTTCAGCACATGATATTGACTTGTCTCATTCAGTTCAGTTCAGTTCAGTCACTCAGTCATGTCTGCCTCTTTGCAATCCCATGGACTGCAGCACACCAGGCCTCCCTGTCCATCACCAACTTCTGGAGTTCACTCAAACTCAAGTCCATTGAGTCGGTGATGCCATCCAACCATCTCATCCCCTTCTCCTCCTGCCTTTAATCTTTCCCAGCATCAGGGTCTTTTCAAATGAGTCAGTTCTTCCCATCAGGTGGCCAAAGTATTGGAGTTTCAGCTTCAGCATCAATCCTTCCAATGAATATTCAGGACTGATCTCCTTTAGGATGGACTGATTTGATCTCCTTTCAGTCCAAGGGATTCTCAAGTGTCTTCTCCAACACCACAGTTGAAAAGCATCAATTCTTCAGCGCTCAGCTTTCTTTATATCCAACTCTCACATCCATACATGACTACTGGAAAAACCATACCTTTGACTAAATGGACCTTTGTTGGCAAAGTAATGTCTCTGCTTTTGAATATGTTATCTATGTTGGTCATAATTTTTCTTTCAGGGAGCAAGAGTCTTTTGATTTCATGGCTGCAGTCACCATCTGCAGTGATTTGGCAGCCTGAAAAAATAAAGTCTATCACTGTTTCCACTGTTTCCCCATCTATTTGCCATGAAGTAATGGGACCAGATGCCATGATCTTAGTTTTCTGAATGTTGAGCTTTAAGCCAACTTTTTCACTGCCCTCTTTCACTTTCATCAAGAGGCTCTTTAGTTCTTCACTTTCTGCCATAAGTATGGTGTCATCTGCATATCTGAGGTTATTGTTATTTCTCCTGGCAATCTTGATTCCAGCTTGTGCTTTATGCAGTCCAGCATTTCTCATGATGTACTCTATATATAAGTCAAATAAGCAGGGTGACAATATACAGCCTTGACGTACTCCTTTCCCTATTTGGAACCAGTCTGTTTTTCCATGTCGAGTTCTAACTGTTGCTTCTTGATCTGCATACAGGGTTCTCAGGAGGCAGGTTAGGTGGTCTGGTATTCCCCTCTCTTGAAGAATTTTCCACAGTTTGCTGTGATCCACACAGTCAAAGCCTTTGATATAGCCAATAAAGCAGAAATAGATGTTTTTCTGGAACTCTCTTGCTTTTTTGATGATCCAGCGGATGTTGGCAATTTATCTCTGGTTCCTCTGCCTTTTCTAAATCCAGCTTGAACATCTGGAAGTTCACGATTCATGTACTGTTGAAGCCTGGCTTGGAGAATTTTGAGCATCACTTTGCTAACATGATTTTGCTAGCTTGTCCCATTACTGGTGATGTTAGCTTTGTTTTCTGTTATTGTTTCTCATGGCAGCATAATGTATATATGGCTCCCTTGTTGGCTCAGACAGTAAAGAATCTGCCTGCAATGCAGGAGACCCGGGTTCGGAGGCCTGGGTTGAGAGGATCCCTGGAGAAGGGCATGGCAACCCACTCCAGTATTCTTGCCTGGAAAATTCCATGGACAGAGGCTCCTGACAAGCTACATTCCATGGAGTCCCAAAGAGTTTGACAGGACTGAGCCAGTAACAGACACACACATATACACAGGGTATATGCAGAAAAATATGTACACCCAGTGAACGTTCACTGTCTGAACACACGTGTGCAAACAGCACCCAGGTCAACAAAAGTACATTTCCAGCACTCCAAACCCCCAAGTCCTCATCAAGTTCCTATCTCCCCAAAGTAACTACCATCTTGACTTCTAATAGCATAAACTACATTTGCCTTGTTTTGAACTCCAAATAAATAAACTCATTTATTTCAGAAACATCCATGGTTTCTGGATGTTTTGCTCATAGTATGTTTGTGAAATTCTCAGAGCCTACTTTCTAAAATAATAAATGCCATACGTCCCATTATGAGCCTTCAATGAAAATGGAAGAAAATGTAACATCTACATGTAATTTCAAAAAATCAGCATAACACTCTAGTTGTAAATAAATCAGGGGTGCCCAGCCTCTGGGATCTAACGCCTAATGATCTGAGTTGGATCTGATGTCATATTAATAGAAATAAATGTAAGCTCACTTGAATCATCTTAAAACATCTCCTGGCCCAGTCCATGAAAAAAATTGTCTTCCACAAAACCAGTGCCTGGAGGCAAAAAGTTTAGGGACCACTGATATAAAGGACAGTCATTTATAATACATAATAAGATATATTTATATATATATAATATGTAATTTTCAATAAAAATATCATGTGTGTCAGTATATAAATGCAGGGGCACAAGGATGTGAAGAAGTCTTCCTATGTGTCCGTGCCCATATTCAGAAGCCCTGAAACATGGCAGCCACACACACATTCCAAGCAGAGGAACTTGAGTATTGTTACCATCATGGGGAGATTTTCCTATTTGGTGAACAGCTCCTGGTGAAATTCCAAATGAAACTAAGTATAATAATTTGCTTCATATTAAACCTGTGCAACCTTACTTTGCACTTTCAAATAAAATGGAACAAGGTTGTAGGTTCTGATGTACATAAAGTTTCTTCGCTTGACTGAATACCCAGGTGAGATGTTTGAAGGTGGGGCAGGACTCAGACATCCTCTGTGGTGTGAGCTGTCCTGTAGGACTCCTAGCACCCTGACTGTCCCAGAAGCCAGGGTCTCCTCAACCATTTGACAACTACCCCCAGATTCTCCAAATGCTTTCTGAGGCAGCACCACAAGTCTAGGGGACAAATGGGGAGGTCATCTGGGGATCAGCGAGCCATGGGGGTGGGGGTAGGGGCAAAGAAGCACAGGGTAGTAGGTTGGGCATGACCTGAAGGAGGTGGGGGTATGGATGAGAGGACTGATGGGATCCCTAAGGCGGGGCATCCCCAAGGCCAGCTCTGGGGTAGGAGGCTGGTCTCTGGGGATACAGGGTTGGGGACCTATGTGGACCTTGCTACCCATCCCCACTCTCCTCAGAGGACGCTACCAGGACCTACTTTCCTGAGCCTTCCGTACATGTCTGCTCAGCTGCTCTGGGCCTCCCAGGAAGTGAAACCCCCTAATAGATATAGGGGGCCTCATCATCAGCTCCTCTGGGGACCTTCCTGGGCTGAAAAACCCACATAAGCTGTACATCAAAAGGATTACAGGACCCTCACCTGTGTAACTGGGGCTTCCCTGGTGGCTCAGACAGTAAAGAATCTGTCTGCAGTGCAGAAGACGAAGTTTGGTCCCCAGGTCAGGAAGATCCCCTGGAGAAGGAAATGGCACCCCACTCCAGTATTCTTGCCTGGAGAATCCCATGGACAGAGGAGCCTGGTGGGCTACAGTCCACAGGTCGCAAAGAGTCGGACACGACTGAGCGACTGAGTGCGTGTGCACCTGAGTAATTAGAGATAAAAACAATGATACTAAATTGATGCTAAAACAAAGGAGTTAAACAAAGTTTTGGTTTTTCCCGTTATGCTTTTATTTTACTAAAATGCTAAGTAGTGAGTTGTTTTGCTGCCCCGAGACACGCTCCACATGCCTGTGGTGTGACCAACCAGTGACCACCGCCCATGAGCTGGCTCACTTAATCAGACTCAAGGCCTTTTGAGATGGGCGCCAGTCTTTCATTTTTAAAAAGTATTTATGTTTATTTGGCTGCCCTGGGTCTTAATTGTGGCATGGGGGATCTTTAGTTGCAGCATGTAGGAACCTGTTCCCTGACCAGGGATTGAACCTGAGTCCCCTGCATTGGGAGCATTGGAGTGTTAGCATCTGGACCACCAGGGAAGTCCAAGGCGGAAACCATTCTTATTCTCATTTGGGAGATGAGATACTGAGGATAAGACTGATTAAGAAGCTTGCTCTGGGGCACACAGCAAGAATTGCTGGGACTGGGATTGGCCAACATCCAGAGCTAAGCCTGAGCCATCACTCTCTAAATTCCTTAAAAGGGATTTAACCTCTCCACCACTGACTGTCAGTTCCGGGTACTAAGCGCTATGGAAGGATGCATGTATACACACACACATTCTCTCTCCACCAACTAGGCAAAGCGGGAGGCTCAGGTGCTTCCTGCAGTGTGTTTTCGCCCCCTGGTGGCCATGTGCAGCTTCATCTCTGGTCCATCCCAGTCAGGGATCACCAGCCAGGGTGATCTCAGTTCATTTCCAAGGCAAACCACTCAACATCACAGTAATCCAAGTCTATGCCCCAAACACTAACGCCAAAGAAGCTGAAGTTGAATGGTTTTAAGACCTACAAGACCTTTTCAAACTAACACCGAAAAAAGATGTCCTTTTCATCATAGGGGATTGTAATGCAAAAGTTAGGAAGTCAAGAAATACCTGGAGTAACAGACGAGTTTGGCCTTGGAGTATAATGTGAAGCAGGGCAAAGGCTAACAGAGTTTTGCCAAGAGAACTCACTGGGCATAGCAAGCACCCTCTTCCAACAACCCAAGAGACAACTCTACACATGGACATCACCAAATGGTCAATAGTGAAATCAGATTGATTCTATTCTTTGCAATTGAAGATGGAGAAGTCTACACAGTCAGCAAAAACAAGACCTGGAGCTGACTGAAGCTCAGATCATCAGCTCCTTATTGCAAAATTCAGGCTTAAATTGAAGAAAGTAGGAAAAACCACTAGACCATTCAGGTATAACCTAAATCAAATCCCTTATGGTTATACAGTGGAGGTGACTAATAGATTCAAGGAATTAGATTTGATAGAGAACTGTGGATGGAGGTTCATAACATTGTACAGGAAGCAGTGACCAAAACCACCCCCAAGAAAAAGAAATACAAAAGGGCAAAATGGTAGTCTGAGGAGGTCTTACACATAGCTGAGAAAAGAAGAAAAGCAAAAGGCAAAGGAGAAACGGAAAGATATACCCAACTGAATGCAGAGTGCCAAAGAATAGCAAGAAGAGATTTAAAAAATAAGCCTTCTTAAGTGAACAATAAGCTTATTTAACTTATATGTAGAGTACATCATGAGAAACATTGGGCTGGATGAAGCACAAGGTGGAATCAAGATTGCCAGGAGAAATATCAATAACCTCAGATATGCAGATGAAACCACCCTTATGGCAGAAAGTGAAGAAGAAATAAAGAGCCTCTTGATGAAAGTGAAAGAGGACAGTGAAAAAGTTGGCTTAAAACTCAACATTCAGAAAACGAAGATCATGGCATCTGGTCCCATCACTTCATGGGAAATAGATGTGGAAACAGTGTCAGACTTTATTTTTTGGGGCTCCAAAATCACTGCAGATGGTGACTGCAGCCATGAAATAAAAAGGTGCTTACTCCTTGGAAGAAAAGTTATGACCAACCTAGGCAACGTATTAAAAAGCAGAGACATTACTTTGCCAACAAAGGTCCATCTAGTCAAGGCTATGGTCTTTCCAGTAGTCATGTATGGATGTGAGAGTTGGACTGTGAAGAAAGCTGAGTGCTGAAGAACTGATGCTTTTGAACTGTGGTGTTGGAGAAGACTCTTGAGAGTCCCTTGGACTGCAAGGAGATCCAACCAGTCCATTCTAAAGGAAATCAGTCCTGAATATCATTGGAAGGACTGATGTTGAAGCTGAAGCTCCAATACTTTGGCCACCTGATGCAAAGAACTGACTCATTGGAAAAGACCCTGATGATGGGAAAGATTGAGGGCAGGAGGAGAAGGGGACAACAGAGGATGAGATGGTTGGATGGCATCACTGACTTAGTGGACATGGGTTTGGGTGAACTCCGGGTGTTGGTGATGGACAGGGAGGCCTGTCCATCAGGGAGGTGTGTGCAGTCCATGGGGTCGCAAAAAGTCAGACATGACTGAGTGACTGAACTGAACTGAGCTGAACAATGCAAAGAAATAGAGGAAAACAACAGAATGGGAAAGACTAGAGATCTCCTCAAGAAAATTAGAGATACCAAGGGAACACTTCATGCAAAGATGGGCACAATAAAGGACAGAAACAAGGACTTAACAGAAGCAGAAGATATTCAGAAGAGGTGGCAAGAATACACAGAAGAACTGTACAAAAAAGGTCTTAGTGACCCAGATAACCATTCTGGTGTGGTCACTCACCTACAGCCAGACATCCTGAAGTGCAAAGTCAAGTGGGCCTTAGGAAACATTACTATGAACAAAGCTAGCGGAGGTGATGGAATTCCAAATCCTATTTCAAATTCTAAAAGATGATGCTATGAAAGTGCTGCACTCAATATGCCAGCAAACTTGGAAAACTCAACAGTAGCTACAGGACTGAAAAAAGTTAGTTTTCATTCCAATCCTAAATAAGGGCAATGCCAAAGAATGTTCAGACTACTGTAAAATTGCAGTCATTTCACATGCTAGCAAGATAATGCTCAAAATCCTTCAAGCTAGGCTTCAGCAGTATATGGACCAAGAACTTGTAGGTGTACATGCTGTTTTTAGAAAAGGCAGAGGAACCAGAGATCAAGTTGCCAAAATCTGTTGGATCATACAAAAAGCAAAGGAATTTTTTAAAAATCTACTTCTGTTTCATTGACTACGCTAAAGCCTTTTATTGTGTGGATCACAACAAACTGTGGAAAATTCTTAAAGAGTGGGAATACCAGACCACCTTACTTGCCTCCTGAGAAACCTGTATACAGAATAAGAAGCAACAGTTTAGAACCAGGCATGGAGCAACAGACCAGCTCAAAATTGGGAAAGAAATATAACAAGGCTATATATTGTCACCCTGCTTGTTTAACTTCTATGTGAAGTTATACATCATGAGAAATGCTGGGCTGGATGAATCACAAGCTGGAATCAAGATTCCTGGGAGAAATATCAATAACCTTACATATGCAGATGATACCACTCTAACAGCAGAAAGTGAAGAGGAACTAGAGAGCCCCTTGATGAGGATGAAAGAGGAGAGTGAAAAGACTGGTTGAAAACTCAACATTCAAAAAACTAAGATCAGGGCATCTGGTCCCATCACTTCACAGCAAATTGATGGGGAAACAGTGACAGAATTTATTTTCTTGGGCTCCAAAATCACTGCAGATGGTGACAGCAGCCACAAAATTTAAAAGACTCTTGCTCCTTGGAAAGAAAGCTATGACAAACCTAATTGGTTTATTACAACACAGAGACATCATTTTGTCTGTAGAGTTGAGAGAGTAAATTTCTACATAGGTTGATAAGAACTGATAAGAAGTCTGGGGTCCCCGAGGAGGAGAGTGGGGTCTGGGGCTCTCAAGGAGGAGATAGGGGTCTGGAGTTCTCAAGGAGAAGAAAAGGACAAACTTTTTTTTCCTACATCCTTAGTCTTAGTCACATAAAACATTTTTTTTTTCCTTTAAGCCCAGAGTTGATGATTACACAACAAAACAACTCAGTTTAAACTCTGTACTAAGGATTATATAACAAAAATGTATCCTGTTTGAGGACATGTTTCTCCTTCTTGAGAACCTTCTGACTAATCCTGTTATCTTAAAATGTATATTGTGGGAGTGGGTCTGGTAAGACCTTTACAACCTTGAGACAGTCTTTTGATTTACTGTAATAGTGTCAGACTTTATTTTTTGGGGCTCCAAAATCACTGCAGATGGTGACTGCAGCCATGAAATTAAAAGAACTTACTCCTTGGGAGAAAAGTTATGACCAACCTAGATAGCATATTCAAAAGCAGAGATATTACTTTGCCAACTAAGGTCCGTCTAGTCAAGGCTATGGTTTTTCCTGTGGTCATGTATGGATGTGAGAGTTGGACTGTGAAGAAAGCTGAGCACCGAAGAACGGATGCTTTTGAACTGTGGTATTGGAGAAGACTCTTGAAAGTCCCTTGGACTGCAAGGAGATCCAACCAGTCCATTCTGAAGGAGATAAGCCCTGGGGTTTCTTTGGAAGGAATGATGCTAAAGCTGAAACTCCAGTACTTTGGCCACCTCATGTGAAGAGTTGACTCATTGGAAAGGACTCTGATGCTGGGAGGGATTGGGGGCAGGAGGAGAAGGGGATGACAGAGGATGGCGTGGCTGGATGGCATCACTGACTCGATGGATGTGAGTCTGAGTGAATTCCGGGAGTTGATGATGGACAGGGAGGTCTGGCGTGCTGCGATTCATGGGGTCACAAAGAGTCAGACACGACTGAGTGACTGAACTGAACTGAATAATCAATTGAAAAAGTATATAGCTCCCTTGCTAAAACTAGGGCGGCACTCTCCATTCCCCTTCTGATGTCTATGTCAGAAGCTTTCTCTGTGCCTTTTCATACTTCAATAAAACTCTGCTACTCAAAAGCTCTTGAGTGATGAAGCCTGGTCCCTGGTCCCAAAGCTAAATCTTTGGAGATCATGAATCTGACACCATCCACCCTAAGCTATCAGAGTCAAGGCTATTGTGTTTTTCTTTCCAGTAGTCATGTATGGATGTGAGAGGTGGACTATAAAAAACACTGAGAGCCAAATAATTGATGCTCTAGAATTGTGGTGCTGGAGAAGAGTCTTGAGAGTCCCTTGAATAGCAAGAAGATCAAACCAGCCAATCCTAAAGGAAATCAACCCTGAATATTCTTTGGAAGGAGTGATGCTGAAGCTGAAGCTCCAATACTTTAGCCACCTGATGTGAAGAGCCGACTCATTGGAAAAGACCTTGATCTGGGAAAGATCAAAGGCAGGAGAAAAAGGGGACGATAGAGGATGAGATGGTTGGACTGACTCAATGAACATGAGTTTGAGCAAACTCAAGGAGATGGTGAAGGACAGGGAAGCCTGGCATGCTGCTGTTCATGGGGTTGCAAAGAGTCAGACACAACTTAGTGACTGAACAACAACAGCAGTAGGTTGTGTGTGTGTGTGTGTGTGTGTGCGCTCAGTCATGCCCGACTCTTTGCAAACTCGTGGACTATAGCCTACGGGATCCTTTGTCCATGGAATTTTCCAGGCAAGAATACATTCCCTACTCCAGGGAATCTTCCTAACCCAGGGATCAAACTTGAGTCTCTTGCGTCTCCTGCATTGACAGGCAGATTCTTTACCACTGTGCCACCTAGGAAGCCTGTCCAGCAGGTTTTTACTTGTTGAAATATTTTTAATATTTTTGCTGTTGTCTGTGGTCCTGCTTTACTAACATCCTAGGCTCTTGCTTCCTCTGTTGCCCTTGGGGTCCAGCACTGAGTGGAGCAGGCAGCTGGTCAGTGCCACCAAGACCACTGGGCTACTTAGGAAAGGGCATGCATGGAGGGCTGAGACAGTGGCCCTACTGTTCCCAAAGGTATGGAGGATAGGAGAGGGCATTCTAGGCAGGGGAACAATGGGGACAAAGGCCTGCAGGTAGTTACATGGGACTGAAGTGAGTACAGAAAAAAAGCTGAATTAAATTTGACCCAGTCTACAGCAGAGTCTGTGGATGGGGGTGCCCTGATTACAGTGACAGGCCCTAGTTCTTTAGACAGAAATATCTCCAGAGCCAGGGAAAGGAGGACAGCTCTGTTTCAACATCCCCGTATGCTATCCGTTGCCCCCATTCTGTAGTCACAAGACACCTAGGGGGAGGAGTTCACCCCAACAACATACATGGGAATGGCTGCCCCCATTCAGCAGATGGAGAAACAGAGGCTCTAAATTCAGCTGAGGCCTCTGGCCCAAATCATGTATCCAGCTTATGGTTGGGGTTCTCTGTTCTGCCTGACCCCAGGCCCAGCCTCTGAAACTCCCACATTACGTGGGGTGCCCTTTTGAAACAGAAGGGAAGGAGGAGGGGCACAGCCTTTGAAAGAAAGACAGAGCCCAAGGATACAACATAAACTGATTAGAATCAAATGGATCCAAGATGGTGGACAGGACAACTCCCACTAGACTTTGAACCTTAGTACAGGCTCATTATAAGGCATCAGCAAACTAAATGACACACCCACAAGCTTCATGACTGTTGGAAGGCCTTCAAAGACCAAAAACTGGGCGGTGGCCCAATTCCTGGAAATCCCCGCCCCTTCCCCAAAAGAGTTGGATTAATCCTCCCACTCATTAGCCTACGAAACTACTCAGCCTATAAAAGCTAATACATCACATTTTGAGGCCACTCTCTCCTGGGATGGCCTGCACACAATCTGTGAAGTGTGTTTCTCTTGGAAGTTCAGTTCAGTTCAATAGCTTAGTTGTGTCTGACTCTGTGACCCCACAGACTGTAGCACGCCAGGCAACACTGTCAATCACCAACTCCTAGAGCTTGTTCAAACTCATGTCCATCTAGTCGGTGATGCCATCCAACCATCTCATCCTCTGTCATCCCCTTTTCCTCCTGCCTTCAATCTTTCCCAGCATCAGAGTCTTTTCAAATGAATCAGCTCTTTGCAACAGGTGACCAAAGTATGGGAGCTTCAGCTTCAGCATCAGTCTTTCCAATGCATATTTAGGACTAATTTCCTTTAGGATTGACTGGTTTGATCTCCTTGCAGTCCAAGAGACTCTTAAGAGTCTTCTCCAACACCACAGTTCAAAAGCATCAATCCTTAGGCATTTCTTTTGGAAGATCCATCTAGTCGGTGATGCCATCCAACCATCTCATCCTCTGTCATCCCCTTTTCCTCCTGCCTTCAATCTTTCCCAGCATCAGAGTCTTTTCAAATGAATCAGCTCTTTGCAACAGGTGACCAAAGTATGGGAGCTTCAGCTTCAGCATCAGTCTTTCCAATGCATATTTAGGACTAATTTCCTTTAGGATTGACTGGTTTGATCTCCTTGCAGTCCAAGAGACTCTTAAGAGTCTTCTCCAACACCACAGTTCAAAAGCATCAATCCTTAGGCATTTCTTTTGGAAGAGGTGTAAAAAGTACTGAGGTGGGGCTTGGCACTTCATAAATGAGGCCCAAGACCACAGTGCCACACTGGTCCTCAGCAGGGAAGAAAAAATACCTAGTTTATGACACTGTTGGTGGGAATGGAAGTTGATGCAGCCACTGAGGTTCCTCAGAAAAATAAAAATAGAATTACCATATGATCCAGCAATCCCACTCCTGGACATATAGTCAGACAAGACTCTAATTCAAAAAGATACACCCTTATGTTCATAGCACCACTATTCACAACAGTCTAGACATGGAAACAGCCTGAATGTCCATCAGCAGATGAATGGGTAAAGAAGATGTGGCACATACATACAATGGAATACTGCTTAACCATAGAAAAGAACAAAATAATGCCATTTACAGCAACATGGAGGCAACTAGAGCTTATCATACTAAGTGAAGTCAGAAAAGAGAAGGACGAATACCATATGATATCACTTATATATGGACTCTATGCCACAAATGAACCTATCTACAAAACAGAAACACACACACAGACATAGAGAACACACTTGAGGTTGCACAGGGGGAGACAGTCGGGGGAGGAGTGCAATGTAAGCTATACATATAGAATGGATAAACAACAAGGTCCTACGGTATAGCACAGAGAACTTTTTTAACATCCTATGATAAAGCATAATGGAAAAGGCTATTGTTAAAAATGTATAGTATGTATATCTGAATCACTTTGCTTTACTGCAGAAATGAATACAACATACAACACAATCAAACTATACTTTGATTTCAAAAAATCCTATGGGGAAAAAAAAACAATCCACAGATTCCCAGTCTTCTACAAGAAGAGGGTGTTCAGACAGAGGTTTTGATTGTCTCTATCACCTGATTAAAGTATATTTGATTTTCCATGAGTGTGTTTGAAATGCATCAGCCTGCACTGCCCACTGGGGGACCAGGCTCAAGACACACACATTGTTAACACCCATGAAGATGAAGTGCCTATTTAAGCTACAGTCTTTACCTAAAGATGGCTAAAGAAAAACAGGGAATGGTGAAAACTAGCTTCCCTGTATAGTGTACAGGGGTCTTCCTCTGGATTTATCTGGCTTTGAAGAAGTCTAACCTGGTCCCTCAGGCTATTAAATATTCATAAGGTGCTTCTAGGAATGTGGCTTGCCAATGAGTCCAGAGAGCAGGACCCAGACTCCTCTCAGCCACAAGCTTAAAGGGGAACCTGGGGAAGTCGGTTCAGGTCTTCCGACTCTATTTTGCTCTTCCAAGAACAGATACATGGCATCTCACAAAGCACACAGGTTCTACCAGATATGACAAAATTTTATGGTAAAAAGGAGATTCATGGTGAACAGTTTTGCATTGATGCAATGGAGTTGGATGAATTCCTTTTAATGAATAATTTTGATTCAGCCAATAATTTTGACTAAGCTGTCAGGTGAGTGTATGCTCCTCGGTTCTGCTCATCACAACAAAGGTTTGAAGCAATGGACATTAATGCCCTCGGCGTGTCACAGCTCTCGGGTGGGTCTTGAACAAACTGTGTTGTAGCTCTTAGGCAAATCAGTGTTACAGCTCTATTTTATTTAGAAGAGAGAGAGAGAAAGGGCTTTGGCTCCTCTTTTTATGTTTTTTTTTCCTCCCCATGAGCCTGCCCTATGCAAACTGGGCTTAGCTGGGAGTGCTGTTTGTTCTTCCTGAGGTCTTCACTCCAGTCCTCGGACCTTCCTTTGAACTTCCTTTGTTCTATTTCGCGGGCTTTTCCCTTCCTTGTCTTTTAGCCGTCGCCATTTTGGACTCCAGTTTCCTATTCTAACTAACAAAGCCATTGTTTATTATGCATCTCTGCCAGGGTGAGTGGTATGGATGTAGTCCTTTTCTCTCAGAACATTTTCTGAGACCGTGTTCCATGGAGCACACTTTAGGAAAGAAGAGGGAGATGCTCCTTTAAGTTCTCTTCAGCCGGCTGGAGATGAGACAGGCAGCCCTGGCCATAAAATTCAAGCCCTTTCCTTGGCTGCCAAGGCCAGGACCTTTGTCCCTGATATTTTCTCTCTGTTGAATGTATCTCAATTTCCCAGGTACTGCCAGGCTCATCCCCTAACTCCCTTCAGATCTCTTGCCAAACCCTGTCTTATCAGATGAATCTTCCTGACTTCCCCCATCTAGAACAGCAGTCTCCTCTAGGACCCTGCCCTCTCTCCAGCTGCCTCCCTGGTCTCAGGACAGTCCCTACCCACCCTGTGCTTCCTCTCCTTCCCTCCCACTCCCAGGCGACATTAGGTAGAATAGACAGGCTGACGGTTAAAAACATTTTGTTTTAAAGGAAATAATAAATGGACAAAGAATTTGAAAGTTCCTTCAGAGATAAGCATTGTTAACTGCTGGCATGTGTCCTACTAAACTTTTCTTTGCAGGCAGAGAAAGGAGGGGTGGGAAGAAATGCAGAGATAATTGCTGTTATTATCAAACGCCTTCTCTTTGTTGTAATCTGATTTTTCTATCTGAGGTCTGTCTTGGTCACAATAGCTCCTTTCTGAACTTTCCAACCTGGCTCTTGGCATCTTGTTGGGTGTTAGGGACCTGCTCAGGCCAAGGTGCTGATACTCCACTCCTAACCTTATCTATGGCAACCATTCCAGTATTCTTGCCTGGAAAATTCCATGGATGGAGGAGCCTGGTGGGCTACAGTCCACAGAGTCGCACAAAGAGTTGGACACAACTTCACTCACTCAACCTTGTCTGAAAGAGGATCCCTGGGCACTTTGCGTGGGGCTTCCACGGGAGTGGTGGGAGACGCACTGGAAGTCTTCCTGGAGAACTGCTGTTTCACAGGGGAGCACAGGATGGTGCTTCAAGGGAAAGAACGGGAAGTGCCTTCTGTGGAGCTCCAGAGTTGTCTTTCAACTTTGTCTTCCCCAAACTAGGCCCGTATGGCTGTTCTGCTGCTGCTGCTGCTAAGTCGTTTCAGTCTGACTCTTTGTTATCCTATGGACTATAGTCCACCAGGCTCCTCTGTCCATGGAATTCTCCAGGCAAGAATACTCGAGTGGGTTGCCATTTCCTTCTCCAGGGGGATCTTCCCAACCTAGGGATCAAACCTGCATCTCTTCCATCTCCTGTATTGGCAGGTGCATTCTTTACCATTAGTGCCACCTGGGAAGCCCATGCTGTTCTTCTGCTCCTCTCCAAATTCACTTTCAAGAAAGGATATGTCATGGGCATCCTAGAGTACAAATGACAGCTCCAAGGCCCACATAACAGCCCTCTCCAAATAGATCCATGAGAGAGGAAGTGACTGGCCCATGATTGCACAGCAAGTAGGTATCAGAGCTGGGCCTCAGACTTGGGACTCCAGGGTGATGGAAAATTCTGAGCTCACCAGTTAATAAGAGCTGAGTGAGAATGGGTATGGGGTGACAGTGGCAAGGGGGATGATTTGTTGAGGGTCACAGAAGAATTCTGGTGCCCTCTGGCCTAGATCATCGCAGCCTTGGCAGCAGTTGAAAAAGATTAACTTATGTTTGAAGAAGCCTTAAAGAGACAGAAACACAGGTTGTGTTTCCCCCAAAAGGCTCTGCCCATCCTCCTCTACTGAAGGGCAATCTTAGCTTGACTCTAGGAGATAGGCGCTTAACATAACCATTTTTGAAGACTTCTGGCAAGGTTGTCAGTGCTGTTGCTTCACAACAGGTTTAAGAGGATTGAGGCAGGACTTGTATTTTTCAAATATTTCCAAGCCTTTGTCATGAGCATCCTCAAGATTGGCTACATATGTCCCTGAGTTTGCTGCTCTGCAGGGATTGGTAATCATTCCCTCTAACGGGAAGAGAGGTGGGGTGTGCGTGTGTGCATGTGTGATCAATCTGGGAGAGAACAGTGCTAGGGAAAGCCACCTGTTGGCTCAAAGGTGGTGAAGTTAAATCACTTGATTTGGGATGGCATTGGTCTCTGGGACAACTGTCTCAGAGCACAGATGTGCTCAGATCAGCAAGACGGCTTTTCTGGGCTTAAAGCCACCATGGACAACAGTGATGCCACAGAAACGCCGCAGGGGCAAGCTCGTGCTGGCAAAGAAGACATCTGACGTTTTTCTAAACTCTCCCAGATGATCAGGCCAGATACGGTTTTGACAGTTAGACAAAACTCCTCTGCCACCATCTCAATTCCTCCTGATCATCTGCAAATCCAGCTTTCCTAACATTCCATAGGTGGGCTTATCTGCATTGCTAAGGAATCAGGGGACCTGCTCAAAATCATCTAAGAGATTTGTTTCCCTACACCCACCATTCCTCTGCTTGCAAAATACAGTTTTGCTTCTTTTTTTTTTTCTGATTATACAAGATGGGGGTAATGTTTATTGTAGAAAATTTGCAGTGTTTGCCTTTGATTGTCTCTGTAAAATTAAAAGACATAGAATTAGTGGATCAAAGAGCTGTCCATCAGGCAACCTCAATTTATACTCAACCTGCCAAGAAGGCAATGCCCACTCATCAACATTAGGTATTAATCATGTTTTAATGTTTGTCAGTTTGACTGACAAAAATCAGGAACTCATCAGTATTCACATTTGCTTGGTTTTGATTGAGACAGTATTTTTTACATATTTTCTTGGAAAATGATAGCTGAGTTGCTGTTTTCCCTTTCTCAAGGCAGAGATAAGTCCTTTTCTTTCTTTGTTTTTTTTTTTTCCCTAATAAGACTTTGTGCCAAGGAAGCCTTGGGACACTGAATAGGGTTCTTGGGCTAGCCATCATGTATACATAGGCAACTAAGCTTGCTATAGGCTTTAAACAAAAGTACCAATGCACACAAAATCCTCAAGGGTGGATTTTTACTTTGGAAGTGGTGTATGTGTGATAACTTAGAAAAACTCAGTGGTTTCAGACAGCAGAATGATGTAATTTTCTCAGGAAAGTGCATTGGAGCTGCCATCTGTGTTTCTCCAGTAGTCACCAGCCCAGGGCCTGACATATGGTAGGCAGCCAGAAACTGTGTTGCCCCTAAAAATAATAATAATTGCACCTATTTATTTCAAATCCTTTGGAGTTATTTTTAGTTTATGTTGGAAACAGCTGTCTCAATATCCAGGAAGAGAGATCTTGCAAATTCTGACTTACTGGTAGAACTTCTGAAAAAGGGCAAGGGTGAGTGGCAGTATGAATATATCACCAGCAAGTCTGACAGGAGCTGTTTTATGGCAGCCATGTCCTTGGATCCAGGTGGTCTGGCCAGGCTCCCCAGGTAAGCCAGTGTGCCTTCCTCCCAGAAGGCCACATTTTCAGGGCTCTAAGTGGCCTTTTCTGGTCATCTCCCAGTTTTCTCTGCCTCCAGAGAAGACTGTACTTGATTTATCATAGGTAATTGTTGTTTAGTTGCTAAGTCAAGTCCCACTCTTTTGCAACCCCACAGAGTATAGCCCACCAGGTTCCTCTGTCTATGAGTTTTCCCAGGCAAAAATACTGGAGTGGGTTGCCATTTCCTTCTCCAGGGGATTTTTCCCACCCAGGGATCAAATCTGTGTCTCCTGCATTATCAGGCAGATTCTTTGCCACCGACCTACCTAGGAAGCTCTTATTTTCTTGGGCTCCAAAACCACTGTGGACGGTGACAGCCATAGTGTTATGGGTGGTGACAGCCATGAAATTAAAAGATGCTTGGTCCTTGGAAGAAAAGCTATGACAAACCTAGACAGCGTATTAAAAAGCAGAGACATCACTTTGCCGACAAAGGTCCATTTAGTTAAAGCTGTGGTTTTTCCAGTAGTCATGTATGGATATGAGAGTTGGACCATAAAGAAGGCTGAGCATCAAGGAATTGATGCTTTCTAACTGTGGTGTTGGAGAATACTCTTGAGAGTCCCTTGGATAACAAGAAGATCACACCAGTCAATCCTAAGGGAAATCAGTCCTGAATATTAATTGGAAAGACTGATGCTGAAGCGAAGCTTTAATACCTTGGCCAACTGATGCAAAGAGCTGAGTCACTAGAAAAGACCTTGATGCTAGGAAAGATTGAAGGCAGGAGGAGAAAGGGATGACAGAGGATGAGATGGTTGGATGGCATCATCAACTCAATGGACATGAGTTTGAGCGAACTCCAGGACACGGTGAAGGTTAGGCAAGCCTGATGTGCTGCAAAGAGTTGATGTGCTGAACAACAAACTGGGAAGACCACCATAGGTAGTAGATAGGTTCTATTAAAGCACTTTGCAAAGCAGCAGGCTATAACCCGAATTCTACAGGGACGGATGGAGTCTCGTGTGTCCTGGTTCTCAGCTTTTCTCAATCTACCAACCACTAACTATTGTGATAACTGTCAGTGGCCATGCCAATGTAATTGTCAGTTCAGGGCCCAGTGGTTGGTGAGGAGTCAACGAAGACTTTTTAGTAGCAATTTAAGTTGTAGAAGGGTCATCCTACCTGATCTATAGAAGAAGAGTGTGCTCAGTCGCTCAGCTGTGTCTTACTCTTTGCGACCCCATGAACTATAGCCAGCCAGGCTTCTCTGTCCGTGGGACTTTCCAGGCAAGAATACTGGAGGAGGTTGCCATTTCCTTCTTCAGGGATAGAGGAAGAGTGCCTAGGGCCAAGTTGAAGTCAGGGTGGGGCGACCAGATAAGAAAATTGTATAAAGTGGTAGAGCAGCTGGAGGCAAATATTTGGATCAGATAACTGACAGAAGAGGGGTAGGGTTAGGGAAGAGGAGTCAAAATGACTCCCAGGCTTGGGGCTTGGGTCTCCGAGCATGTGGTGGGGCCATTACTGGGTTAGGGAAGGAGGGGAAGAACAGGTTTAGCAGAAAAAATGAGTTGGGGCAAACTGTGTTTAAGGTATACATAGGAACTCCGAGGGAGGCGTCTAAGGGGATTGTCTAAGAAGATATAGAAGGGTGTGGCGCCTGGGAGAGGGGTCTGAACTGGTCAGGACAGAAATGGAGAGGAAGCCAACAACGGTGAGCAATGGGAGAGGCTGCTTGGAGAAGGCAATGGCACCCCACTCCAGTACTCTTGCCTGGCAAATTCCATGGACGGAGGAGCCTGGTAGGCTGCAGTCCATGGGGTCGCTGGGAGTCGGACACGACTGAGCGACTTCACTTTGACTTTTCATAGGAAGCCAACAACGGTGAGCAATGGGAGAGGCTGCTTGGAGAAGGCAATGGCACCCCACTCCAGTACTCTTGCCTGGCAAATTCCATGGACGGAGGAGCCTGGTAGGCTGCAGTCCATGGGGTCGCTGGGAGTCGGACACGACTGAGCGACTTCACTTTGACTTTTCATGAAAGTGCACTGGAGAAGGAAATGGCAACCCACTCCAGTGTTCTTGCCTGGAGAACCCCAGGGATGAGGGAGACTGGTGGGCTGCCGTCTATGGGGTCGCACAGAGTCGGACACGACTGAAGCGACTTAGCAGCAGCAGCAGCAGCTCTGTTTGAGGTGTGCAGAACGGGCAGCGTGTCACGTGGTGAAAGCGCTCAGCCACAAGAACGCTTAATCTCAAAGCCTAGGGCCAAGCCTAACCGCAGACAGAGATGGAGGGCGGGGTGGGTAAAGGTTGGGCGGGGTGGGCGGGAGAGGGGGAGGAACCGGATTTGGCCCATCTGGAGCCCGCCCTCTCACTCTCCTCATCTATTGGACAATTGCGCTGTTCGTCAGGGGCCCGCCTCCACATATGAACCAATAAAGGCTGGCAAAAGAATGCTTCCTTCTCCAGCTGGATCAGCCGCACGAGAGGTCCCTGCCGGGAGGTGAGTCCCGGTTAGGGGTAGCGGCGGTCCAGCTTGCGGGCGTGAACTTGACTGACAGACACGGCGGCCTTGGTGCCGGTGAGAGGAGGACGTGGCTCCGAGGTAGGGAAGAGGGCGAGCGTGAGAAGTGAAAGCCTCTAGCCTCCCCGCGTCCACTCCAGCCCACGGCAACGGCTCAGGTGATGGGGTGGAGAGCGGAGGTGAAGTGAGGTGAGGGGGCGGGCCCGCGGCGGACTGGGAAGAGCCTTGGTCACAGCTACGGTCACCCTTCTCGCGCGCACGCGCCACGTGGGCTCGCAGCCTGGCGTAGGACCTTTGGCTGCGTGCCCGAACATCCGCAGTAGCTGTTTTAGCCCTCGGAGCTCAGCATCTCAACTTAATTCGCCTTATCTACAGACTGGGAAGCTGGGACTCAGGGACGTGGCCCCGCCATGGTTTGAGGGAGATAGGGCTTGGTGGATTCCGGAGGCCGCGCTCGTATCTATGAGCCTGTGGGTCAGAGACTTGACTCTGGAACCTGTTTTCTTTAGATACGCGAAACTGTTTGGGTCGGGTCTGCGGCAGACGGCCTTGCGTCGGGCAACGCTGCCTAGCTTCTCTGCAGGGCTAGGGGTGGGGCGAGGGGCACGGGGAGGCGCCCTCTGCGCGCCGGGTCCGACCAATCCTGCTCCTAGTTCGGCGGGGTGGGCTGGGGAGACTGGGCGGTCCTTGGATGTGGGCGTTCTCCATACTCAGACCGAAAAACTTGTGGACCGGATTCCGAAAACACGTGGAGTGAAAAAACGCTCCTCACCCCCACCCCGGTTCTCCAGAGAAAATAGTAAATAGGGCAACTTTAAAATTTTTTTTCTAAGGAAAAATACCGCCAGAGGCTGTTGAAGGTGTAAGGTTTACTTCATGCCCTTGGAACCATTTGGAAATCAGTTTGGCAGGATGAGTCTACACCCTTTGACCTACTGATGCTAGCCTTGGGAAATAAGTAGGTTAAACCTTAAGTAGGGAAAATGTTGATGCGTTAGGCATTGCAGTTTGGTATTTTATAAATAGATAGTGGAAACAACTTCTAAATCTTCAGTGATACACCTGAGGCCTGAGCACTGGAGAGTCACTGGTGAATAAGGCAGCCGTGTTTCCTGAATTTACAGAGCATGCATGCATGTGTTCTTTATATATATGTAGGACAAGCTCTGGCCAGTTTTATTAAGGAAAATTTTTGTATGATTTACTTTTCACCACGCTCTCCTAGCATGCTTCTGCTCATCACCTGGATCAGTGATAGCTAGTGTGCATACTCTGTTATTTTCCGTATGCGGTGTCCAGTTCAGTAGTAGTATTGCCACTATAGTGATGGACACCAGTATTTGGCCAACATGGCATACAAGTTGTAAGTGTTAGTTGCTCAGTCATGTCTGACTCTTTGCAACCCCATGGACGACTCCTCTAGCCCACCAGGCTCCTCTGTCCATGGAATTCTTCAGGCAAGAATACTGGGGTGGGTTCCCATTCCCTTCTGCAGGGGATCTTCCTGACCTAGGGGTCAAACCCATGTCTCCTGCATTGCAGGCAGATTCTTTACTGTCTGAGTCACCACGGAAGACCCAACATGGCATAGTGCTCTATGCAAGATTTCCTCAAGGCTGGGCAGCTGTTTAATTCAGTTAGAAAAGGCTGTGGTCCTTGTGTGATTAGATTGACTAGTTTTCTGTAATGCTCAAAATTCTCCAAGCCAGGCTTCAGCAATATGTGAACCGTGAACTTCCAGATGTTCAAGCTGGTTTTAGAAAAGGCAGAGGAACCAGAGATCAAGTTGCCACCATCCGCTGGATCATCGAAAAAGCAAGAGTTCAGAAAAACATCTATTTCTGCTTTATTCACTATGCCAAAGCCTTTGACTGTGTGAATCACAATAAACTGTGGAAAATTCTGAAAGAGATGGGAATACCAGACCACCTGACCTGCCTCTTGAGAAACCTGTATGCAGGTCAGGAAGCAACAATTAGAACTGGACAAGGAACAACAGACTGGTTCCAAATAGGAAAAGGAGTACATCAAGGCTTCATGTCATCTGCAAACAGTGAGAGCTTTATTTCTTCTTTTCCAATCTGGATTCCTTTTATTTCTTTTTCTGCTCTGATAGAATTGATGCTTTTGAACTGTGGTGCTGGAGAAGACACTTAAGAGTCCCTTGGACTGCAAGAAGAACCAACCAGTCAATTGTAAAGGAAATCAGTCCTGAATATTCATTGAAAAGAAAATATTCATTTGATGCTGAAGCTGAAACTCCAATACTTTGGCCACCGGATGCGAAGAACTGACTGACTGGAAAAGACCCTGATGCTGGGAAAGATTGAAGGTAGGAGGAGAAGGGGACAACAGAGGGTGAGATCGTTGGATGACATCACTGACTCTATGAACATGAGTTTGAGCAAGCTCCTGGAGATGGTGATGGACAGGGAATCCTGGCATGCTGCAGTCTATGGGGTTGCAACGAGTCGGACATGACTGAGCAACTGAACTGAACTGTACCATTTTTCTAGATTCCACATATATGTTAATACATGATATTTGGTTTTCTTATTCTGACTTACTTTACTTAGCTCTATTTCTTATTGCATCAATTGAAACTGGGCCTGTGGACTCTCATCATGAAAACTGAGTTGCTTGGCACCTGGAGAATTCTCTCCGTGTCTTCACCTTTCATCTTCTGACTTCTATCAGCTAAGTCACAATCATATTCTCTTTACTAAATACAAGGAAAGTATCCTTGCTTTGTCCCAGGTTTGATTCTATAATTTTAAACCAACCAAAGTATTTGCAATATTATATTTGTCATTTTTGAAAGTGACAAGTAAAAGTGAAAGTCACTCAGTCCTGTCCGACTCTTTGAGACCCCATGGACTATATTGTCATGTTTATGTGGATGTAAATTCCTTCCAAGCCAAGCTGTTTGCTTAATTCCAAGGAGAAGGGGTCACCATGAAAGAAGAGGAAGGAAGAGTTTGGGGCCTGGATTTGGTGGCTGGTCCCTTCCTTCACCGAGTGTGTGGCTTTTATAAGTAATTCCTCATCCCTAGGCCTAGTTTCCTCATCTGTGAAACTGAGATCCTAGCTGAGACCTCATCAGGCTGTGTGTGCACACAATGTAGAGAGTGAGTGCTTCTCAGTGTTGTTATGAATACTGATCTCAGGCATCTCACACTCCATCAGATTAAGCTCATACTCTACTCTCAGTGCTGTGACATTTCTTCCACTTGCTTCTCCAGCCCTTTTATTGAATTTTTTTTATTGGGGCCATAAATTTTAATTTCCAGAAACTCTTTTATACTCTTCCCCTCTTTTTTTTTTCCAGTACAGCTTGTTCTTTTTTTTTTTTTTTTTATGGCTGCAATACCTTCTCTCATCTCTCTGAGGATATGAATTCAATATTTCAGGGTTCTCTTCTCTTCCCGGAACTATTTCCTTTAGGGAGAATTGTTCTGTGTTTATCCTGGTCCCCTTTCTCCTGTGACTTTCTCTTCCCCCAAGGTCTGCTTCGGCTGGCCTGTTCTTACGGTCTGTCAATAAAGGACTGAGCTGATGGATGAGGTACTCTGTGGGCTTCTGCTGGCTTGTGACCATGTTTATCTCTCGACTTTCTCACAAATGAGGTTGATGTGGGCATATTCCCCGTGGGTGAGGCCTGCCAGCCCAAGGCTTGACTTCAGCCTGTAGGGTTGGTACAGACAGACAGACTGCGTGTCCCCTAAGCATAAACTCTACCCGGAGCACTAGGAACTGCAGTTAGATTCACCGTCCTGTTTCTTTGGAAATCAGGACTCCAATTTCAGTCTTGGAAAAGAAATGAAGCTTCTGCTGGCATGTGAGTAGAGAGAGCAGTGTTGGGAGGGTTGATGGCTAGCTCTTTTATACATACAGCTTTCAAGTCTTTTTTAAGATCCATACACTCCAGTGTTCATGATAGTGTTATTTACAACTACCAACGTATGGAAGTAGCCTTGGTAGTGGCCTTCAGTGGATGAGTGGATAAGAAAGAGGTGGTTTAAATATACAATGGAATATCACTCAGCCATAAAAAAAGAGGGAAATGTTGCCATTTGCAGTAACATGGATAGATTTCAAGGGCATTATGCTAAATGAAAGAAGTCAGATAGAGACAAATACTGCATGACATCACTTATATGTGGAATCTAAAAAACACAAAAGGCTAGTGAATAAAACAACAAAGAAATATAATCACAGCTACAGAGAACAAACTAGTAGCTGCCAGTGGGGAGAGGGAGGAGGAAGGGGCAACATAGGAGTAGAGGATTTTAAAAAAAGATTATTATGGGATTATGTGAAATCATGTGTGTGTGAAACTTTTAAAAATTGTAAAGCACTATAGATTAAAACTAATAAAAAGAATCAAAAACGCCTTTTATTTTATAATAATTTTAGATTTATGCAAGAGCTTCAAAGACAGCAAGATTAACCTTTCCTAGTGTCGACATATTACATAACCATGATATAGTTGTCAAAGCTAAGAAATGAACATTGGTACTTACCATTAACTAAAATCTGGACTTTTTATTTGGGAGTCACCAGTTTTTCCACTAGTGCCCTCTTTCTGTTCCATGAGGCCATCCAACACACCTCATTCATTTAATTGCTGTATCTCCTAAGTGTCTTGTAAGTTGTGATATTTATCAGTCTTCCTTGTCTTTTGTGGTTCTGGTCCTTTGGTGAGCAGGAATTTTCAGTTGAGGTCTGTCCAATGTTTTCTCATGACTCTGCTGGGGTTATGGATTTGGGGGAAGCACACTGCAGAGATGAAGTGTCCTGCTCATCATATCTGATTGGGATACATATCTACAGGACTTTTCCCTTGTTATCTTTGACCACCTGGGTTAAGTTGTGTGTGTCAAGTTTCTCCACTGTAACATACCCTCCTCCCCTTCCCATATTCTATCTGCTTTAGAAGTGAGTCACTAGGTTCTGCCCACAGGTCCCAGGATAATTGCCATACTCTCTCCATGATCCACCTCCCTGACCATTCTTCCTTCATGAAAGAGTTGGTATCTCAGCCAAGTTTGGCATGTTCTCTGGGTATTTGCACATAGAGGATAAAGAATGTCAGGTCAGTCTTTCCCTCCACGTGCTTAATTTCTAGAATTAGAGATATATGATGGTAGTTTTTTGACTCATCCTACATGAAAAGCTACTCTGTAGTTTGAGAAAATGCCATAAACTGGAATCTCTCTGATGTCCAGTTTCCTCCTTTAAGATTTTGGCCTTGCAGAAATCCGAGACCCGATGAGACAACATAAGCAGAGTGCCTCCCCTGGGGCTTGGTGTGAGGTCCATTCTCAGTAAATGACAGTTCTCTGCTGCCTGAGCGATCTCAGGGATTTCCACCTCTAACATTCCAAGTCCTGAGATTACAGTCACCAAAGCACACATGATTATGAGCTAATTCTTTTCATTGGATAGAATCTTAAGGCAGAAAGAAAATAGGAAATCACTATTTCTGCTGCCTCTTGCCTCTATTTGATTAATCAGAGCCAGAAAGTTCTAAGTGGAGGCCATTGCTAATAAAACTGCAATATTTCTTGCAACTCAGTGAAGTCTGTGTTTCCTGTTGTTAAGAGCTATGTGCTTTGCCAAAGCCTGTTTCCCCTTCATCTTTTCTAACAAAACTTCAACCTTGGTCACGCCCGTGTACCATTCCCATATCACGTAGAGGAAGGTGACCTCATCTGAAGCATAAGAAAGTAGATTGCTATTGGTCTAAACCAATCAGAGCGCTTCATCTTGCATGTTGGTGATTGATTTAGGATAGGTCTGTGAGCCTATCTTGATTGATGAGATGTGGAGGAAAGTCCAAAGGATTCTGGGAAAGTCTCCTCTGTGAGAGACAGCCACAGGAAGGTCGTATTCCTTCTTCTTGCCCTGGATGGGCCTGTTTCTGGATAGGATGTGCACAGCTGTGGCCACCATCTAATGACCAAGAGGGTCAACATCCTGAAGACAGTGCCAAAACATCAGGATGTCAGGGCGGAAAGATGCACAGAATCTGGGCCCCATGATGTTCTCGATCTGTGGGCCATTCTATGCCAGGGATTTGCCCTGCCCTAGTGTCCTTGTTAAGTGGGACAATACATTTTCTTGATTAAGGTGGTTAGAATTGAGTTTCTTCTTACCTAGAGCAGAAAGCAAACTGATACACTATATTTTTGGAAAAATCCTCCTGCAAACAAGCAACCTTTTCAAAACACCTCTCCAGAGACTCTTACAGTGATGTGCTTTAACTAGCTGATGTTTTTATCTGAGAGAAAACGTGTGTGTGCGTGTGTGTGTGTGTGTATGAAGGGAGCAGGAATGTTGGGCAGAGGGGGAACCAGCTGACTAACAGAAGCAGAAGGAAGAAAAGGCTCAACCCAAAGCATCCAAGTGCATACTCTTTCCATAACAAGGATGAAGGAGAGGACAGTTTTCATTGTGTGTATTGCATGCCAGGCAGTAGGAGCGCTAGACACATGGCTTTATGGAATTCCCAGGATAGGGCTGAGAGATTTCAAGTGGCTTAAAACATAACAAAAGTCCTGGCCCTTTACCACCCCAATCCAATTCTTTGACAAGTCCTCAGATATGTCCCAAATCCACTCACTTTTCTCCATCTCCTGGGTTACCAAGAGTTAGATCTTGGACTTCTTGCTTCAATTTTGAACTTAATGCACAGGGCTCTGCATTGAGATTTCAACATTGATACAGTCAGTCATTCACTGATTTCTGTTATGTTCTTATATCCTGAGCTCCCTTGAGAATTTGTGAGCTGGGGAGATGGGGAAGGGCTGATCAACAAAACAGGATTCAAGTTTTTCACATCCTGCCCAGAACACCATCCAGAACCCCTTCTTTCTAAGCCTTAATGGTTAAGTTGACTACACAGGACACATGAAGTGAGTTCCTGTTTAGAAAATGCCCTTGAATTGAACATAGTAGGTGGTGGTAAAAATAGATTCTTAGCATGAGGACAATGCCAGGATGCAGTCTCTATGCCTGGAAAGGTCTGAGTGTTACTCACCACTCTCCCTGCGACTTAGCAGGTGTGGGTGTTGGGGGATGGAGAATAAACATGAAGTGCAGAGAGGCTGAGAGGGAAATCCATTAATCATGTTTGTCCGTGATTACCCAGGAAGAAGCAGCTGCTTGTTATTTGTGACAGTTAGTAATTAAACATGAGAGAGGCCCTGCCATGATCTCATGTTTGAGGTCAGAAGAGAAAATGGGACAGACAGTGAATGGTGACAGGCGCAGTGCGTGGGCTGACTCATCAAAGTGGCAGCTAATTGGTAAGTGCGGCCAGGCTGGGCACCATGGTGGGCGTGTCTGCACTCCTTACATGTCTACCTACGGGAGCTCTCTGCTGGGGGGCCAACTAGACACAGCCCACCACAATGGAGTTCACAGATGGATTGGGGCGAGTGGGACATGCAACCATAGCTGTGCTACTGAGCTCAGATTTGGCTGCTCGCTGCTCAGAAGCTAATAACTCTAGAGGCAAGTGTCAGTAGAAAGGAAAGGTGCTTAAATCAGAAAAGATGGCAATCTGGGGAGAAGGTGGACTCAGATCCAGAGGACAGCTCTGAAGGTTCTGCTCAGCCATGGCAGTTTTTAAAGGGAAAAATAGGGGCAAGAATCTGAATCATCAAGGCAGGAGGTTGAGTTCTGCACCCTTCTCCACTGCATGCAGACCGGTAGATGCTCTCTTTCAGATGTTATCTTCCCAATGTGATCTACTTTCAGGATTCCTTAAGGGGCTGTTGCAGGGTAGAGAGCTAATCCTTCTTTCCTGGATTCCTCATTTTTCTTTTTAATCTAAGGAAAGAAGCAACAGGCTAGACAAGGCATGTTGTGTATTCGGGAAAGAGTAACTCGAGGAATTATTTTCGATTGCTTAGTGATCGCATTTCTTTACTTAGGTTTTTAAGGTAAGAGAAGACAGAAATGGGTAAACAAGAAAGAGGCAAAAGAACTAGTTTCAATTTGTCTAGTGTGGTAAATGCTGCCAGAGTTAAACTGCATAAACCAGACACTATATGCAAAGGGCTGCTGGGAGCACTTGCTGCACAGAAAGGAAGAAAAAAGAAATAGAGTGACTTTCAAGAATACTCAACTGGGAAGGGAAGGGGTCACTGACAGGGGTCCACAGTTGAGAAAAAGCCCAACAGTCAACTCATGAGGGCAAAATAGACCATAGATTTCTCTGCAAATTCTCCTTCTCCTTGGGGGAGTTCATGGGGCTGAATTGCTTGTGAGCAAGACAAGGGTGCACTCTCAGTCTGCCAACCTAATGTCCGAGGTGTATTTCCTGGATCAGAGGTCAGCCAATCTTTTTCCCAAAAGGGCCAGATGACAAATATTTTCAGCCTTGCAAACCGCCTAATTCATGTGGCAAATACTCAGTTCTACAGTTTGTAGTTTGAATGCAGCGTAGATACACAGAAGCAAATGGGTGTGGCCAAGTTGGCCTGAGCAGAGAAGGATCTAAATCCTTGTTACTCCAAGCATGGTCTCTGGTCCAGTAATGTCTGCATGCCCTGGAAGCTTGTTAGAAATGCAGCATCTCAAGCCCCACTGGGGGCCACCTGAATTAGGATCTGCTGCTCACAAGGACTGTTCCTGAGACTTCCACATATATCACTACCATATAGAGTGATCACATTTTGGTCACCTGTAAAACGGAGAGATAATTCATATACCCAGCACATTGGGTGGGTGAGAATTCTAAGTGTTCACAGGCTGAAAATGCTGAGACCACTCTCCACGGGTCTCTTCTGTCAGTGCATGTCTTCTAAGTGAGAAGGATGGCCCTTTTGTTCTAGAAGATCTTCTCAAGGATGTTTGTGCAGCAAAACACAATGTTTTGTGCCCTGTGTCTCCCTCAGGGCAAAGGGCTGAAGTGCTCAGTGCCTGGTAAAAAACATCCGGGTTCCCTGAGCTTAGGGCACCTCTTGTGTAATGTACTCCACTGCATGTGCAGGTGTGCTGGCCTTCTTCAGAGCATCTTGAGGGCAATGGGACACCAAAAGACTTGCTGATGCTCTGATACTACTGTGGTTGTTAATAATAGTAATAAAGTCCTCTGATGACTCAGGAGTCTCTTGACACACCTCCCTCTCCTGAAGGAAAGGAAGTTTCCTGGATGGATCAAGGTCAAGGGACCCATCAAGTGTTCTTGGCAACTTCTCCCTGCAACTCCATTTGCTTTTAATTCCACAAGAAAGGAAGGATGGGTAGAATTTACCTTTCTTTGGCCTCTGTCCTTGGCTGGTTCCTGGGAATCTCCTGTAGGATGCTCAAGGTCAGCAGTGCTAGGGTTGTGCCCTGATTCAGAGATTCCATCCCCTGGCCACCTTCTTTTTCCCTTCTAGAGCGAGTGGCCACAAGCCACCAATGTACTGGAAAATGTTTTAAACCTGGGTCACAGTAGCATGGAAATGGTATGGAACATCCATCAGAGCTGGAAGCTGGCTGCTGTGTCCCCAGGAAGATTCTCTTCCAGGTGTTTTTCCTGGTAGAGGACAGGGTATCCTTGTAGTAACAAGTGGTAGGGTGACTCCAGAATCTCTACAGAGCAGGGACTCAGGATGCCAGTCTGGAGGGATGGGAGATTTGCCTTAAAACTGTTTGTTTAGCAAACACCTTCTGCTTAGCTAAAGAGTACCTTTATGGGATGATTTTGTGATTCTAAGAGAGAATGGGAAGGACCCCCAAGCCCACCCTGTGGGGGCACTACTCAGTAATAGAAAGTTCATAAAGTTTGAAATTCAGCAGACAGTTCAAATCTTGACTCTACCACCAGCTATGTAAGTGGCCTCAGGCAAATTATAGGTCCTCCAAAGAGTTTGTTTTGCTCATCTCTAAAATGCACATACTGCACAGAATTACAGTTATGTCAAGTTCCTGGCAGAAAGTGGGCCTGGAATAAGCTCTGGCTTCTCTTGGGACTCCTGGGGGAGAAGCAGGCTGGAGCAATGCCCACTGGGTTCCCTCCATGCCTGATCTTTGTTGTGGCTTCTGGGAAGGTCACTGCTAGCTATTTGACCTGAAGCCTGCAGCAGACTGAGTGAGAAGGCACAGAGGTGGAGGGCTTACACAGAGGGCAGGTGATGGAGACTGTTGTCTGCAGAGCTCAGCTTGGAAATTTGTGGGAAGAGCTTCATGAGCTGAGAAGAGATGCCTTGCTTGGTGAGAACTATGGCTCTGTGTGGCACTTCATGAGTTACCATGTGCACACCTTCAACCAGAGCCCCAGAGCTGACCTTCATAACTGCTATTTGAGAAAGGTAGCACAGGAATTACCAGGCCCTGCTCATGGGTGCAGAAACTGACATTCAGAAATGTAAGGACTTGCGGAGAGCCTGCCAGTGGTTCCACACAGTGAATGGTGGGGCTGTGATTTGAAGCCAAGTCTCCCACTCCAAAGCATCTCTTGCTGGTCCAGTATCAGATTAGGTGGGCTTGTGCCCACTCCGAGAGGACCAGTGTGTCCAGTGGAGAGCAGCCTCCCAGCCATCACTGGAGATGTGGAGATGTGGAAACCATTGTCTGTTATGTGTGCAGGCTGAGGACCCTGGAAAGGGAAGTGGACCAACCTATGATGGGAATTGAGGTGAGCCTGATGGATGGGGGTCCCTAAAGGAAGCTGAAAGATCAGACCTGGCAAGGGGGGGCCAAGGGGCATCAGGAGGCGGGGACCCAGGGACAGTGTGTCACTGCATGGGACCTTCCCAGGACCAGTCACATCTTGTACTTTCAGAAGGTGAGGGAGGAAGCAGAAGGGCAAGAACTGAGTTGCCTGCAGCTCAAGAGCTCTGCATTGGAACCACCATTAAAAGAGCTGATTTTAACAAGTCCAAACTGTGTCTCTACAGGCTGGAAAGAGAGAAAGGGGTGGACGTCAATTTTCTGGCAGAAGCCTGGAGGTCATAGCTCATGGTGGCCAGGAACCATGATGGTCAGCACAGCAGAGAAGTGACAACAGCTGTGGGCACTGAGGCTTCACAGGGGCTCCCCTTTCCCCACTGGCGGGGAGGGCCCCTTCTGGTTAACGTGAAAGTACTTTGTGGTCACTCAATCAAATCTGGAGACAATTCTGGACAATATAATGACTGTAATTCTGTCAGTAAGTGGGAAGGGACTTCAAGCATGTGTCTTGGAGTTTACTATTACTATGAAAGTGAAAGTCGCTCAGTCATGTCTGACTCTTTGTGACCCCATGGACTATATACAGTCCATGGAATTTTCCAGGCCAGAATACTGGAGTGGGTAGCCTTTCCCTTCTCCAGGGGATCTTCCCAACCCAGGGATCGAACCCAGATGTCCCGCATTGCAGGCAGATTCTTTACCAGATGAGCCACAAGGGAAGCCCAGTACTGGAGTGGGTAGCCTAACCCTTCTCCAGTGGATCTTCCCAACCCAGGAATTGAACTGGGGTCTCCTGCATTGCAGGCAGATTCTTTACCAACTGAGCTATGAGGGAAGCCCATTACTAATTTTACTTATTGGTACAAGAAGACTGAAATATATTTCAGTGGAAATCGGAAAGCCCTGTCAATGTTACCAGTTTACAGCTTGTCCCTCTGTGCCTAAATCTCAAATCATAAGGTGACTCCTTATGCAAGTTCCTCTTTGGGCACATATTTCTTTTATCAGATTGTTTCCTGACAGCTGGTCTGGGGCTCTGTACTCTGGGAATGGGGGTTTGGTTGAGGGAGGAGGGAAAATTCATCTGGAACTCGAGACTCAGGTGATATGTCTCTAAAGGGGATGGGAGGGGGACTGGGTACTTCACTGGTGGGTCAGGAAGAGAAAGCCTCTGGGAAACCACTGGGAAAGGAAGAGGAAAAAAAAAAAAAAAAGGCCTGGGAGATGGTGGTGGGGCCAGATAGTTGGCTGCCAAAAGCAAGTCTTACTCACTTGGAGAGTTTGTGTTGGATTTGCTTTTATCTCATTCACCCCCAAATTATTAGTTGTTGGTTAATCGCTAACTTGTGTCCTCCTCTTTTGCGACCCCATGGACTGTAGCCCACCAGGCTCCTCTGTCCATGGGGATTATCCAGGCAAGAATACTGGAGTGGGTTGCCATTTTCTTCCCCAGGGGATCTTCCTGACTCATGGATGAAACCCAGCTCTACCTACATTTGCAGGTGGATTCTTTACCACTGAGCCACCTGGGGAGGCCAAATAAATGATTATGTCCTGTGAAATAGGTGCTTTCAGGACTGCATATAGGAAGTGTGAGGAGGTAGACATGAGAACCTGGCCTCTCTTAGGAGTTTGGGAAAAAGAGGATGAGTCATGGTTGAAAGTAACCCTGTCATGCAGTTGGTAGAAATCAGAGCTGTAAGAAAGTCATAGAAAACATATGAGGGGGTATGTGGGGAAGATTATATGTCTTGGGTCAGGGTTGCCATGAGACCCAGAAGGCATCATGGAGGGGGTGGAATTGGCCCATGAATCACGTATTTTGAGATGCCGATGTAGAGATGGAGGTTGAAAGTGGTTTCAGGTAGCAGGGCAGCTTGGCGAAAGTAGGGAGGCAGCAAGTTAAGGAATCTGTACAGTAGAGCAAATTTTCATTTGCACCCGTGTGTGTGCTGTAAGGTTTGAGTGGCAATTTGAGGAAATGTTAAGAGTGTTTTTCTTTAGGTGGAGAATTTTCTGTATTTTCCTCTATTAAATAGATTGTATCTTTGCGTGTGTGAAATAATGATGAGATGATCACAGTGATGATGATGGAGATGGTGGTGCTGATAGTGGTGGTGATGATGGTGATGGTAATGATAATGATGATGGCGATGATAACGATGGTGGTAATGCTGCTGCTGCTGATGATGACGATGGCAGTGGGGATGATGACAGCGGTGGTGATGGTGGTGGTGATGGTGGTGATGGTGGTGGTGATGGTGGTGGTGGTGGTGGTGATGGTGGTGGTGATGGTGGTGGTG
>SJXQ01002577.1:270721-331921 GCA_006408695.1 Aepyceros melampus | reverse complement strand
TGGTGGTGATGGTGGTGATGGTGGTGGTGATGGTGGTGATGGTGGTGGTGATGGTGGTGATGGTGGTGGTGATGGTGGTGATGGTGGTGGTGATGGTGGTGATGGTGGTGGTGATGGTGGTGATGGTGGTGGTGATGGTGGTGATGGTGGTGGTGATGGTGGTGATGATGGTGGTGATGGTGGTGATGGTGGTGGTGATGGTGGTGATGATGGTGGTGATGGTGGTGGTGATGATAATGATGACAGCGATGATAACGATGATGGTAATGCTGCTGCTGCTGCTGCTTCTGAGGATGATGACGATGGCAGTGGGGATGATGACAGTGGTGGTGATGATGGTGATGATAATGATGATAGTGGTGATGATGACAACATGAATTGTGATCAAGTTGGACTGAGCCTTAAATTGCCAAGCTTGATTTTATTCTGTGGGCAAAGGAAACACATCACTGACTTTATTTACTTCCTACCTCCCTGCCTCAGTCTCTTTTGTTTCTTGCTAAATTTGACTCTAAGGAGATACTGCCCATCTCACCCAACCATGAATAAGAACAAAGTTGTAAGAAGGAATCTCCAAGAAATAGTTTATTCTGAACAAGGAACAAGACTGACTTGAACAGAGCCAGGAAATCCAGTGTCTCGGGCTACTTCCAGCTTCTGCCCCTAATTCACAAACTCAGTCCAGTGAGACACCCTCAGTGTAGCCATGGTCACAGTGAAGAGAGAAGCAGCCCCATCATTTCCTGCAGGGGACAGGATGGTGCCCACAGGGAACAAAGAATGGAAAGTGTACAAAACAGTGGACACGTGGACAATACAATCTAGAAACAGCCTGGGTTCGAAGGAGGAAAACAAGGATCATTTTTTTCCTTTTTTCAAATAAAAACATAAACCACGTGATATATGAAAATGTCTCTTAGGAAATCTAAAGAGGTTTATGATGTAAATAGTGAAAGCTGGATAAAAATAAAAACACAACTGAACTTTTCATAGGACTGTGCAGATATCAGAGACTCCAGAACGATAAGTTCAAAGAATCTTAAAACACCAGGCTTGTTTCTACAGAAAACTGACCTGCCCAATGAGTGAAACAAGAAAGTTTCTTGAATTATGTTATGATGTTGACCAAAAACTGCTACAAAGTAGTTTGGGTAGTTGCACACAGGATCTTAATTAACCTTTTAACAACCCCAGGGGTTAGTTTTTTTAATCCCTATTTTAAAATGAGAAAACTGACACTGAAGTGATTATGTGATTGCCTGAGGTCTTCCGGTTAGTAAACAGCAGGGCTGGATTCTGATCACAGTCCTGATTCCAAGTCTAAGCTTTATTCTGGTTGCTAAAAGCATCTCCCAATTCAAAAACAAAGTGCTCCCTGAACAGATCAAGTAGTTTGCTCTTAGCAGGAGTCCACCATCCTCCTAGAGTAAACTTTCTAACCAACTGGGCTTCCTAGTTTATCAGTGTGGAGCAGCCTTCTTGATGGCAATTGGAGACCCTCTTTAAGATGGTGCTGATGAGCTGAAGTCACCTCCTTCCAGGAAAGGAAAATTGGATGGAGACAGAGACTCAGAGTTCTGCCATGGGACTGGGTTTGGGGAGGAACTCTGCTGACACTCTTTAGGGGTGATCGATGGTCAGTGACTTGACCTTTTGAATGGGCATCGTCCTGCCATCCCAGCACCAGGGGTGGGGTGGGAGTGGAGGCCTGCAGAAATTAACGATGGGGACAGTAGCAGGCCAACTTAGAACGTCAGAAAGACTGGCTTGGCAGAGGAGGCAAAGAGGACACTTCTGGTTTTGCTCCAGGATTGGGGGATCGTGTTTCCATAGGCAGGGCAAATGCATCAGACTATTAAGGGCTGCATTTTCAAAGGTATGCTCTGAAGACCAGGGTAGACCGAATTGCAAATTTATGATGGTCTAGTTGCTTTAGGGAATGGGAGTGCACTCCAAATAGTAAGGTTCTATTTCGCCTGTATAAATAATGTCATAAACGTCAAAGGTTTCGCATGTTCACTACCCAATTGGATTCTTCTGATAACTTTGTAATCAGAGGTGGGGCATAGAGCTGTGTAACTCCTTTGACAGATGTGGAAAACTGAGGCACAGAAAGGGCAAGGCTTGTCACAGATGTGCAGGGAATTAGCTGGGCAGCTGGGACCAGAACCCAGGCTCCCCAGCTCTGAGCCCAGGGCTTTCTCTGCATCTGATATTATTTGGGGTGAGATGGGGACCATCGCGGCAGAGAGGGGCTTTCGGTGGGCAGGGCAGAGGTGTGTGCAGTCCCGCTGGAAGCCGAAGGTGGTGGCTTAGCTGCTGCAGCCACGAGAACAGGCATGGGCCAGAATGTTGTTGTTACACCCATCCTGGAGTTTGCCCTGGGCCTGGCTCCCGGCTCGGCCTTCCATGTCCAAGAGCTGGCTGCCCTGCCCCTGCTGCTTCCTCAGCCTGCAAACAAGCACAGCGCAGACCCAGTTAGTGATGGGGGATGTCCAGGCACAGAGGGGAACTAGAGAGACCAAGGAGACTTGCAGGAGCAGAATGCCGTGTCTGGGAGCCCGCAGGCTGGGTCCACATCCAGCTCAGCTGGCCCTGATGAGTTACTCAACCCCCAAAGCCCTGTCTCTTTATTTGTAAAATGGAGATAATAATTCCTACCTCATGGCTCCTTGTGAAATCCACAGGAGATCACGTATATAATTTCCAAGTTCACACAGTAGGTAGAGGGTGAGCCCCACACATCATTCATGCATATATAAGTAGTGAATGCCCACTGGTGGACCAGCCATCATGTACAGGAGCAGAGGAAGCCCTGGCCAGAAAAACAGTCAGAGTGTCTATCCTTGTCAAGTTTACCACCCAATGGGGGAGATGGATATAGATCAAATGATCTCACAAAGGTAATTATAGCAGAATGGAATGCAAAAGTAGGAAGTTAAGAGATAACCTGGAGTAAGGGGTGAATTTGGCCTTGGAGTACAAAAACGAAGCAGGGCAAAGGCTAACAGAGTTTTGCCAAGAGAACGCACTGGTCATAGCAAACACCCTCTTCCAATAACACAAGAGAAGACTCTACACATGGATATCACCAGATGGTCAATACCGAAATCAGATTGATTATATTCTTTGCAGCCAAAGATGGAGAAGTCTATACAGTCAGCAAAAACGAGACCAGGAGTTGACTATGGCTTGGATCATGAACTTCCTATTGCCAAATTCGACTTAAATTGAAGAAAGTAGGGAAAACCACCAGACCATTCAGGTATGACCTAAATCAAATCCTTTATGATTCTACAGTGGAAGTGACAAACAGATTCAAGAGATTAGATCTGATAGAGTGCCTGAGGGACTATGGACAGAGGTTCGTGACACTGTACAGGAGGCAGTGATCAAGACCATCCCCATGGAAAAAGAAATGCAAAAAGGCAAAATGGTTCTCTGAGGAGGACTTACAAATGGCTGAGAAAAGAAGAGAAGCTAAAGGCAAAGGATAAAAGGAAAGATATACCCATTTGAATGCAGAGTTCCAAAGAACAGCAAGGAGAGATAAGAAAGCCTTCCTCTGTGATCAGTGCAAAGAAATAGAGGAAAATGATACAATGGGAAAGACTAGAGATCTCTTCAAGAAAATTAGAGATACCAAGGGAACATTTCATGCAAAGATGGGCTTAATAAAGGACAGAAAGGGTATGGACCTAACAGAAGCAGAAGATATTAGGAAGAGGTGGCAAGAATACACAGAAGAACTGTACAAAAAAGAGCTTCATGACCCAGATAATCATGATGGTGTGATCTTTCACCTAGAACCAGACATCCTGGAATGTAAAGTCAAGTGGGCCTTAGGAAACATCACTATGAACAAAGCTAGTGGAGGTGATGGAATTCCAGTTGTGGTAATCCAAATCTTAAAAGATGATGCTGTGAAAGTGCTGCACTCAATATGCCAGCAAATTTGGAAAACTCAGCAGTGACCACAGGACTAGAAAGGATCAATTTTCATTCCAATCCCAAAGAAAGACAATGCCAAAGACTATTCAAACTACCGCATGATTGCACTCATCTCACATGCTAGCAAAGTTCAAAATTCTCCAAGCTAGGCTTCAACAGTATGTGAACTGTGAACTTACAAATGTTCAAGTTGGATTTAGAAAAGGCAGAGGAACCAGAGACAAATTGCCAACATCTGGGTCACAGAAAAAGTAAGAGAGTTCCAGAAAAACATATACTTCAGCTTTATTGACTACACCAAAGCCTTTGACTGTGTGGATCACCACAAACTGGAAAATTCTTAAAGGAGATGGGAATACCAGACTACCTTACCTGCCTCCTGGGAAATCTGTATGCAGGTCAAGAAGCAACAGTTAGAACTGGACATGGAACAACAGACTGGTTTCAAACAGGAAAAGGAGTACATCAAGGCTGTATATTGTCACCCTGCTTGTTTAACTTATATGCAGAGTACATCATGAGAAATGCCAGGCTGGTTGAAGCACAGGCTGGAATCAAGATTGCTGGGAGAAATATCAATCACCTCAGATATGCAGATAACACCACCCTTATGGCAGAAAGTGAAGACTAAGTAAAGAACCTCTTGATGAAAGTGAAAGAGACTGAAAAAGTTGGCTTATAGCTCAACATTCAGAAAACGAAGATCATGGCATCTGGTCCCATCACTTCATGGGAAATAGATAGAGAAACATGGAAACAGTGAGAAGCTTTGTTTTTGGAGGGCTCCAAAATCACTGCAGATGGTGACTGCAGCCATGAAATTAAAAGACCGTTACTCCTTGGAAGAAAAGTTATGACCAACCTAGACAGTTAAAAAGCAGAGATATTATTTTGCCAACTAAGGTCCATCTAGTCAAGGCTGTGGTTTTTCCAGTAGTCATGTATGGATTGAGAGTTGGACTGTGAAGAAGGCTGAGTGCCGAAGAATTGGTGCTTTTGAACTGTGGTGTTGGAGAAGACCTGAGAGTCCCTTGGACTGCAAGGAGATCCAACCAGTCCATTCTGGAGATCAGCCCTGATTTCTTTGGAAGGAATGATGCTAAAACTGAAACTCCAGTACTTTGGCCACCTCATGAGAAGAGTTGACTCATTGGAAAAGACTCTGATGCTGGGAGGGATTGAGGGCAGGAGGAGAAGGGGACGACAGAGGATGAGATGGCTGGATGGCATCACGGACTCGATGACATGAGTCTGAGTGAACTCTGGGAGTTGGTGATGGACAGGAAGGTCTGGCATGCTGCAATTCATGGGGTCGCAAAGAATCGGACACGACTGAGTGACTGAACTGAACTGAACTGAAAAATCAGTGCAGATGGTGACTGCAGCCATGAAATTAAAAGACGCTTACTCCTTGGAAGGAAAGCTGTGACCAACCTAGACAGCATATTTCAAAACAGAGACATTACTTTGCCAACAAAAGTCTGTCTAGTCAAAGCTTTGTTTTTCCAGTAGTCATGTATGGATGTGAGAGTTGGACTATAAAGAAAGCTGAGCGCCAAAGAACTGATGCTTTTGAACTGAGGTGTTGGAGACCTCTTGAGAGTCTCTTGGACTGCAAGGAGATCCAACCAGTCAATTGTAAAGGAAATCAGTCCTGAAGATTCATTAGAAGGACTGATGCTGAAGCTGAAACTCCAATACTTTGTCACCTGATGGGAAGAACTGACTCACTAGAAAACACCCTGATGTTGGGAAAGATTGAAGGCGGGAGGAGAAGGGGACGACAGAGGATGAGATGATTGGATGGCAACACCGATCTGATGGACATGAGTTTGAGCAGGCTCTGGGAGTTGGTCATGGACAGGGAAGTCTGGTGTGCTACAGTCCATGGGGTCTCAAAGAGTCAGACAGGACTGAGCGACTGAACTGAATCGATCTCACAAAGAAATACCTGAACAGATGAGCACCCAGACTTACAAAATACTCCACGACAAACAGTGTTGAGGGAGTTTAATTCTTTAAAACATTTTTTTTCTTGAAGTATGATTGATTCGTGTTGTGCTAGTTTCTGGTGTACAGTAAAGTGTCTCAGTTACATACCTCTACTTGTCTATTCATATGTTCTTTTCCATATTCTCTTCCATTGTGGCTTATCACAGGATACTGAATACAGCTGCCTTCGTCATTTATCTATCTTATGCATACTAGTTTACATCTGCTAATCCCAGACTCCTGATTTATCCCTCCTCCCTTCCTTCAGCCTTTGTAACCATAAGTTTATTTTCTATGTTTGTGACTCTGTTCCTGTTTTGTAAATAAGTTCATTTGTATCGTATTTTAGATTTCACATATAGGTGCTATCCTATGACATTTGTCTTTCTCTGTTTAACTTACTTAGCATGATAATCTCTAGGCCCCTCCATACTGCTGGAAATGGCACTTTCATTCTTTTCTTTTATGGCTGAGCAATAGTCCATTGCATATATGTATGCTACTGCTACTTCTTCTTTATCCATTCATCTGTTGATAGACTTTTAGGCTGCTTTTGTGTCTTGGCTATTGTAAATAGTGCTGCTATCAACACTGGGGTGCCGGGTTTTCTCTGGATATGTACCCAGGAGTGGGATTGCTAGCTCATATGGCAACTCTATTTTTAGTTTTTAAGGCTCCTCTTTAAAAATAGTGGCTGCACCGATTTACCTTGAGGAAGCAGGGATGTGAACACTGCATTTCCTAACAGCTGGCCGCCTGGCTGCCTTCCACGTGATTGTGGAGGTCAACATCCTTCCCTTTCTGATCTCATCAAGTTCAGGATCATGCCCTAAACCACAGCTGTCACGGCGTGTAGGCCAAAACATGAGGCTGAGACACTGAGGGAGGCAACGAGAAGTCTGAGCCCAGGGAGGAGCTCAGCTCAAACCCTGGATCTCAGCACCAACAACTAGAGCCAAGGAAGGGTCAAGCTGCCTATCTTCTGAGCCTCAGTTTCCCGATCTATCACTGGGGACTATATCACTGACTCGGCAGGAGGCTAAAGGCTATCAGAGAGGATGGGCACGAAATATCGAGTACAGAGCTGGAAATAATCGTATTACTAGAGTTCCACCTTGTTCTGAAAGACACGAGTTTCAGCCGGAATGTACCTTTTACATTAGTATGTTCTGTCAGACAGAGTGCAGGCATACTGCTTGATTTAAATGAAAGAGTTGTTTCACCCAACAAACTTCTGTGTGTGCTTGTCACATGCAGAGAACTGTGGATGACCCTCAGATGAAGACACACACAAGTCAGATGGATCACAGTTTGTGTGTGTGTGTGGTGGGGATGCTGTGTGTATGTGTGTGTGTGTCTGTGTCTGTGTGTATTGTGGGGATGCTCTGTGTGTGTTGTGGTGGGGATGCTCTGTGAGTATGTGTGTGTGTGGTGGGGATGCTCTGTGTGTGTGTGTGTGTGGTGGGGATGCTCTGTGTGTGTGTGTATTGTGGGGATGCTCTGTGTGTGTGTGTGTGGTGGGGATGCTGTGTGTATGTGTGTGTGTGTATGTGTGTATGTGTGTATTGTGGGGATGCTCTGTGTGTGTGTGTGTGTGTATTGTGGGGATGCTCTGTGTATGTGGTGGGGATGCTGTGTGTGTGTGTGTGTGTGTGTGGTGTGTATTGTGGGAATGCTCTGTGTGTGTGTGTGGTGTGTATTGTGGGGATGCTCTGTGTGTGTGTGTGTGTGTGTGTGTGTGTGTATTGTGGGGATGCTGTGTGTGTGTGTGTGTGTGTGTGTGTATTGTGTGTGTGCTCGGTGTGTGTGGGGGGGGTGCTCTGTGTGTGTGTGTGTGTGTGTGTGTGTTGTGGGGATGCTCTGTGTTTGTGGTGGGGATGCTCTGTGTGTGTGTGTGTGTGTATGTGGTGTGTATTATGGGAGTGCTGTATGTGTGTGTGTATGATGTGGATATTGTGTGTGTGTGTGATGCGGATGCTGTATGTGTGTGTGTGTGGTGTGTATTATGGGGTTGCTCTGTGTGTGTGTGTGTGTGTGTATGTATTATGGGGATGCTGTATGTGTGTGCTTGTGTGTGTATGATGAGGATACTGTGTGTGTGTGGTGTGTATTATGGGGTTGCTCTGTGTGTGTGTGTGTGTGTGTAGTGTGGACACCTAGTGTTTGGAACCATGCTAGTATTTGAGCAAGTCCTTCAGCCAATGCTGAAATACCAGCAGCAACACAGTAGTTTATAAGATAGGGAATTTGGTGGCTATTGCTTCCGGTCCTTTGTCTACTTGCAGGAACTAGGACCAGGTGTGCAGTCCATCTGCCTCTGAGGCTTGCAGCCCTCCAGGTGGGACAACTGGGAAAGGCAGACAGGATAAAATACATCATCCTAGTGGAGGAGGGGTCAGGACCAAGGGGACAGAGCTGGGATCTAAAGGACAAAGTGGGCAAGGAAGGGAGAGTCTAGGGGAAGGGGCTGGTCGGATTTCATCTGCAAGGCTGGGATTGTCTGAGAATCTTGCTCCTGTTTTCTTATTCCCTCCCCTTCATTCAGAGACTCTCTCAGGCATCTCTGGAGAGAAAATCAGATCAGAAATAGGGAAAACTCAAATGACAAGAAAACTATAGAAGTGAAAAGGAAATTGTTTTACTTACAAAGTAGGACATGCTGTTTGGTTCACATCTGTGATGTTGCATAATTCTCCAAGTATATTGCAAGATAAAGATGAATGCCATTAAGATATTCTTTTAAGTGCCCAAACATAGCATAGATAGCATTACTATCTCTAGACTTCTGTACTCTCTGATTATAATGCAAAATAAGGCTTCAAAATCTACATAATAAAGAGTGGAGCAAACGGAAGAGGAAGCCCCAGTAAGGGAGAGATGGAGTCTTAAGTCTTGTGTAGGTCAAGGAAGGCTTCCTGCAGGAGGTGGCTTTGAGCTGGGCTTTAAGGACTGGTGTGGAATGTGGGTAGCTGGAAGGAGGGAAGAAATTTGAAATGAAAGGACACCAGTGCAGTAAGACACAGAAAGTAAAAAAAAAAAAAAATTCCAGGGTGGATCAGAGTCTTTTTTGGAACTGTATAATTTCAGCCACTTCAGCTCCTCCTCTTGGACTGCTGCTGCTGCTGCTAAGTCGCTTCAGTCGTGTCTGACTCTGTGCAATGCCATAGACGGCAGCCCATCAGGCTCCACTGTTCCTGGGATTCTCCAGGCAAGAACACTGGAGTGGGTTGCCATTTCCTTCTCCAATGCATGAAAGTGAAAAGTGAAAGTGAAGTCGCTCAGTCATGTCTGACTCTTAGCAACCCCATGGACTGCAGCCTACCAGGCTCCTCCGTCCATGGGATTTTCCAGGCAAGAGTACTGGAGTGGGGTGCCATTGCCTTCTCCGCCTCTTGGACAGAGCTGTTTTAAAGAGAATTGGCTGTTTCAAGTCTCCCCTCTTCTATGGAGGGTCGTATGTGGAACGATAGGACCTGAGTGCTGGGGGCTTCGAACAGTAAGTGAATGAGATGTGAGTCACACCACGTGCAACTTACCACCAGGCTCAGTGTGAGATGAGGAGACAGAACCAAAAAGGAAAGACCCCCTCTTGACACCCACCCATCCCCCTACAGGCCTACAGAATTGGATTCTGATCTAGTTTTTGGAGGCTCCAAAGCCTGCCTTCTTCTCTCTGCATCTACAGTCCTGCCCACCTACCAACCATTCACCATCCATCTACCCATCCACTTTCTCTTCACCTATCCATATATTCTACTCTACCCTTCCATCCATCCATCATCCATCCATATGTTCAATTATCTGTCCCACTCCACCCCTACGTGTCCACTCCTACTCATCTAAGTGTCCCCTCATCCACTTACTTATTCACCTACCCACCCACGCACCTCCTATATAGAAATCGATCTCATCCAGTCATTATCCATTCATTCATCAATACATCCCTCCATCCCCAAGCTGCTCATCATCCGTCTACTGACTTGCCTGTCCATCAGTTCATTATCCACCCATCCACTGATCCCCCCAGAGACTCCCTATTTACCCATCCACCCACACAGCTACCTCCCATCTATCACCTTTTCATCTAATACCCATCCACCCATCTATTCATCCGCCACCCTTCTGCCTATTCATTCACCCATCTACTCCCATATTTCCATTCATCTGATCAGTCATCTGATCCACCTATTACTTCCATATCCTTCCACTCATTCTTTCCACCAGCTATGAGTGTGCCAGGCTCTATGTGCCAGGCTCACAGTTGAGGCCTGGGAACACAACAGAGGGCATACAGTGAATGTTCACTGTGATGAAGTCTCTGCCAGAGGAGGCAGTATGGCCCGACATTCAGGGCCTGGGCTCAGAGCAAGGCTATCTTGTTCTCTCTCGGAGTCTGCCACTTACTAGCCACGTGACTTTGGGAGGCTGGATTCAAACCCAGGTCTGTCTGTCTCCAAGGCCCCTGCTCTTTCCACTGAATCTCATGCTTTTCAATCCAGATCTGAGAGGAGAGAGCATGGAATGATTTTGCCATGCTGTGAAGAAATTAGAAAGGCTCAGTTTGCTCAGATAGAAACCCAGGAACCAAGACAATGATGTGAAACCATATGGCTGGCCCCAAGAGCTCACTTCCATGACTAGCCCAGAGTCCCGTTATCTATACTTCAGGAGAAAATGAAAAAGGATTTTACATATCTTAGTAGATGTAGCTCAAGTCTACTGATGCAAATTGGCTAGTTATCTCTGCAATGGCAGGAACATTTAATTTTCTCAGCCAACTTTATCAAATTAATTGTCAGTTTTGTGACCAGAATTCTGAGTGATGGATGTGAATGCTCTCAACGTCCCGAACTCAAGCATTAATTGTCAGAAGGAAGTGCTCTGTGATGGAGACCTTTGATTAATGAGAACAGGACACATTAAAATTCGTCGTAATATGAGCTGGAGGCATTTTTCAAAGGCAAAGCACTGCACGGATGAAAAGAAAATGGTTAGCAATCAAACTAATTTCAAACCAAGCTCTTCCACACCCCAAGGATGCAGTCAGATTAACACCAACATTGATCTACAGCCTCAAATCCTAGGTGCAGCCTGGCTTCCTGGTTCTGAGTGATCAGCTTTCCTTTGTGCTGGGTGCTTCAAAAAGGAAAACACTTCGAGTACTGTCACACCTATTCATATCACTTCACTGGTTATATGTGTCCAGAACTGTGTGGCATCGTGGAGTGGCCGTGCGGCATGGTAGGAGAATGAAGACTTTGGAATCATACAGAATTCAATCAGGATTCTAGCTTTGCTGTGAGTGGCTGAGGGACCTGGGGGAACTCATCCAACTTCCTGACGCCTCTCGTTCCTCACCTGTAACACAGCCACACCACCTCTTTAATGAAGGTGAACAAACGCATAGTATCTACCTGCCTGTAGCAGGCACCTTATAAAGGGCAAGGATTTTTATGATGATGACTGCAGTGTGGATGTGTGACGCATGCGTACGCAGTCGTGTCTGATTCTTTGCAATTCTGTGGACTGTAGCCCACCAGGCTTTTCTGTCCATGGAATTCTCCAGGCAAGAATACTGAAGTGGGTTGCTATTTCCTCCTCCAAAGGATCTTCCCAACCTGGAGATTGAATATGCATTTTTGTTTTTTTTGCCTCCTGCATTGGCAGGCAGATTCTTTACCACTATGTCACCTTTCTTTGCTATTGATTGCAGTGTGGGGGTACTCCCATTTCACAGATGGAGAAACTGAGGATCAGTAAGCCAAGTTTAACTTCCTGTGGTAGTTCTGATGAATGTCTCCCAGCAAGGAGGCCCCCACAGATGGTTTCATTCTAGAGGATCAAGGAGGGAGACACAGAAAAGTGCAGGGTACTGGAATGGGGTGACATAGAGTGGCTGAAGGTCAGGACCCAGCAATGGTTGAGACAGGCAACAGGCTCAGGTTGGGGAATCCAGTCGCACAAGTTGCAGCGGAATCCAGGGGGGGTCTGCAAACAGGAAAGGCTGGGCATGGAACTGGTGCCTGGAACCGGGTCTCCAGCCTGGTTGCTGGTCTCCCCTCCTCTGGGATAGGGCCACGGCGTGCCATCTGTGACCTTGCGTCAGCTGGCTGGGGGCAGGTGCACAGACTATGTGTGCTGGAAAGCTGGGCAGGTGGATGCAGGAATAAACGCCCAGCCAGGTTTCTACTGCTCATCAGCTGCCTGTTTGCACAGCTTGGCATGCTCTGTCTCAACACACTGAGGGGGAAAGGAAGCCAGTCTAAACCGAATGGAGTAACAGGGTATCCTCGCTGGACAAGAATTCATGACCACTGGCAGAATTGGCGAGCTCACAGACCTTGCGGATGACAGTCTGCATGAGTCAAATTGGAGCTTTATCTCTTGTGGCCAAGGGAGTTGAGAGAGATCGCTGTTTTGTGTGTATATGTAAGTGTTGATTTAAAAATTAAGGCAAAGTGATGTCTGACATGGCACTTAATTGATACAGTACTATATTGGCCTGGTAATTTTGTGTGTAATAAATATTACTAGCAAATATTTGGGCAGAGCTGACTGATCGTGTAGGGAGGGTGTTAAGTGCTTAGCATCTGTTCTCTCACTGGTCCATACAATAGTCTTTCATATGGGGTAGGTTTGAACACCCCCTTCCCTGGTGGCTCAGATGGGAAAGAATCTGCCTGCAATGTAGGAGACCTGGGTTTGATCCCTGGGTTGGGAAGATCCCCTGGAGAAGGGAACGGCTACCCCCACTCCAGTATTCTGGCCTGGAGAATTCCACAGACAGAAGAGCCTGGCAGGCTACAGGTCATGGGGTTGCAAAAGGTTGGACACAACTGAGGAATTTTCACTTTCACCACTTTACAGATGAGGAAACTGAGGCACTAGTGTGAGGTCTGAGGTCACAAAGCAAACATGGATCAGGATTTAAAACCAGGCAGTCTGATTCCAGAGGCTGTGCTCTTAGCTATTATGTATACTGCCTGTCCACGGTTAATAAAAACCAAAGAGTCAAGCTGCTGGAAAGTTCTGGAAGGGCATGAACCAATTTGAATAAGAGTTGTCTGTTAGGGGATAGAAGGTGGATATTGAAGAGAAGCAAGCAGTTGCCTGGTCTAACTGTTTGCACACTGCAAGAATCCCTTCTCTAGCATCCCTTGCACAGAGCCAGCCCATCTTAACCCAAACCCCACTGCCCTCGTCCCCAGACAGCCCACTTCACTTGGGAACTGCTCAAATCCTTAGAAACTTTTTCTTAGCATAGAATTGCAACTGAGAAATCTGTGGCCTGATAGCTCCTCCCCTCTGGCCTTTGGTGCACTTCCTGGAATTATTCAGATGATTCTAATTTTTCTCTCTCTAGGGACATACCTTCAATTCTTAGGAGTCCCCAAACTAACTACCTTCTGCTGTCCCCCAGGTTTACCCCACCCCACTCTCCACCTGCTCTCCAGCCTGTGTGTCTGACTTGTAGGAATTGTATCAAAGGCTCCCAAGCTCTTTGGGCTTCCAGGGCTTGACCCCTCGGGAGCCCTGGAAGAAATTAGAATGAGCAAGGGCATTAAGTCCCCAGTCCCCTTCCTGTACTGGCTCCTGGGGCTGCTGGGAACCTTGGAAGGTCACTGCTCCAATCAAGGGAGCCTTCTGGATGGCCTCCCTCTCATCTCTTCATCCTCCCAGTGGGAACACCTTGCCTTCTCCGAAGCCCCAGTTTACTTACTGCACAAGCCTCTATGACGCCCTCATAGCCACAGCTTTGTAGAGGGTCCTTTGTAGATAAATTATCCTTGGAGAGTGACTCCTCTGCAACTCTGACCGATACAACATCATTTCTAGTTCCCCATGAGATGTCTCTTCCTTAAGTAAAAGCTCAGTATAACTGGCTGTTCTACTTTCAAACCTCATCACTTATTGGGAAGATCACCTTGTATGCAACACTTATCTTGCAAATTCAATAGGAGCCTTTGGCCAGAAGCATTAAAATTCTATTTTATCTCCTATTGCCTGAAGCAAAACCTATTTGAGGAAGTCTGAGGATGGGTCAGCTGCACCTTGGGTGTGTTATAGCAGAAAGGAGGGGGTTATCTTACTAAACATCCTCTCTCCCCTTTTGCAAACAGATGAGCTCTGGGGGAAATAGAAGGGATGGCAGCCTCAAGTTTCTGAGTGATAGGGAGTGAGTTTGTTGAGTGAGTTCATTCTTACTCAGCACCTCCTCATTTAATACCTACACCACCCTTCCAGATAAAGTCGGGCAAATGACTCCTTCTCTGTAGATGTCATGTGTGTGTGCTAAGTCACTTCAGTTGTGTCTGACTCTTTGTGATCCCATGAAGTGTAGCCCACTGGGCTCCTCTGTCCATGGGATTCTCTAGGCAAGAATACTGGAGTGGGTTGCCATGCCCTCCCCCAGGGGATCTTCCTGACCCAAGGATCAAACCTGCGCCTCATGTGTCTCCTGTATTATAGGCAGATTCTTTACCATTGAGCCACCAGGAAGTCCTCTGTAGATGTCAATACTTACAAATCAAGGTCGTGGTGAGGATTTATTTTAGATAAAATGCAAATGTGTATAAAGCATCGAGCACAGTGCATGGTATGTAACAGGCTTTCAATATTCTAAAAAATGATAACCTAATTCACTTAACTGGCTAGCAATGAGATTTCCATATGTAACAGGGAGAAAATTAGACCACCACTACCACCAACAACATTTACTCTAAAACAGATCACTGGATCCTATTTATAGCTTTCAAATTTACACATAGCCTTATTTCACATAGGATTAAATAAGGCTTATAAATATTCATATAAAAATTAGGGTACCTCTTTTTGACTAGAGAAATCTGATGGAAGGAAAAATAAAGATGGGTCTTTAAATGAGTTAAATCTGAGCAGACCAATGACCATATGTGCTTTAGAGCAACATGATACCGGCTTGCATACCGTTGAGGCAATTTGTCAGGGTCTGTGTGCCTCCTTAACTCACTCCAGTATTCTTGCCTAGAGAATCCTGTGGACAGAGGAGCCTGGTGGGCTGCCGTCTATGGGGTTGCACAGAGTGGACACGGCTGAAGCGACTTAGCATGCATGCATGCATTGGAGAAGGAAATGGCAACCCACTCCAGTGTTCTTGCCTGGAGAATCCCTGGAATGGAGGAGCCTGGCGGGCTGCCGTCTATGGGGTCGCACAGAGTCGGACACGACTGAAGCGACGCAGCAGCAGCAGCAGCAGCAGCAGCAATGTGTCTCCTTTGGCCGACGGAAAACTGGCCCTGTTTTATTTTCCGTGGCTGAGATGGATATGTCAGGATCAGTTACCCTTTTTAACCCAGCTGCAATTTCCTTTGACTGAGACCCCAGTGCAAAGGACAGAGGGCCCTGAGTCCTGTGTGATTTCTTGCTTTTGAGTTTTCATGGAACTAGAGTTTCCCTCCGGTCACTTTCATCTGGGGCTGAAATGTCTCCCGCAGTTTCAGGCCATGGCGTTGATTTCCCCTGGCCGTTTACTTGTCCTTTGGGAAGGTGCTGCTTTGCTTCCCATTTCTGGATGCCCAGAAAGCCTAGCCTTCACTAACTCAGTCGCCTGGCCCCTCTCTCCACTCTCCCTCAGACACATCACTGCAGTTATGCTTTTATCAGTTTCTCTGACCATGAAACAGGCAGGAAGACACCTATGGATAGACCTGCGATGAGAACTGGGTAAGAAAGTGGCTTCAGGGTCCCCGTCCCCACCTGAGCTCAACACACAGCAGGTGCTCTCAACTGTCAGCTGCTGCTTCCTTTCACCTGCTCCTGTAAAATCGAGGTTTGCACCACATTCGGAATCTCAGACTGGAGAGAATGTCAGTGCACTGGCCTTGATTTCAGAGGCTGGATTCTCAGAGTCGGCCTCTTCCTAGCTTGGGAGTTAGAAGGAAGGTGCCCGAGGAAATGTTTTCCCCCTTATTATAGAAGTATCTGGGAAAAGTGGCTCTAACTCTGTCCCTCCTTCCCTGTGGGTTGTTGAAGATCTGAGAAGGATGTCAAGGTTTTCTGTGAGTGACACAGATCTTGGTCAAGTCATGGAGTCACTGATGCACAGCCAGCCTTTATTGACACACTTATGGAGCCTGAGGCTCAGAGAAGCTGGAAACCCCCCAGGCTGGCTACCGAGAGAAGCAGAGCCAGGACCCACAATGTCCACTCCATTCCCAAGCCTGAGATGAGTTATCCTCATACCTCCTTGCCACCAGTTCCCAGTGGCTCCAGGCCACAATGGAAGGTCCCTATCTATCTGCTGGGAAACTCCAAGGAGGCCACATGGGCAGATGAAGCCAGCGAACTTTGAATACACCATGATTCATATTAATTTGTATCATCTGGGCCACCAGATGCGAAGAGTCGACTCATTGGAAAAGACTTTGCTCTGGGAAAGATTGAAGGCAGGAGAAGGAGGAGACAGAGGATGAGATGGTTGAGTAGCATCATTGACTCAAAGGACACGAGTTTGAACAAACTACAGGAGATAGTGAAAGGCAGGGAAGCCTGGCGTGCTGTAGTCCATGGGGTCGCAAAGAGTTGGACACGACTGAACGAATAATACTTTCATTACACTTTGGGCTCTGGAGCTAGACTGCCTCCTTATACTCCCCTCCCTCCCTGCTATCTCTTGGCCATGTGCCCTCCACCTGCTTTATGCCTACCCTTCTCCAGCTGCAAAATGAAGGAATAAAAGTAGCTGGCTCACAGGATGGATGTACAGACTAAATGTCATACAGCGAGTGCCCTGTAAAAATGAAGCCTAATATCAGCTCCCTGCAAGTCAGGGCCCCACAGGACGCACTGGAGAGAAGAACCCCAAAGACACCACTGCAGAACCCCAAAGACACCACCTTCCTTCATCTCACAGAGCTTGTTCTACCAGACAGTGAGCTCCATGAGAACAGGGACTTTGCTCCCATTCTATCCCAGGTACCCCACCCAATGGGGATGCGGAATAAGTGTCTGCTGGACAGCTGGATGAAAGCATATGTAGCAGAAAGAGCCTAGAATCCAGTGGATGGAAGATTAGATTTCAGGACCTTCATGTTACAATTAAGAGCTGCAAGAGCTCAGGAGGAAGAAGAGGAGGAGCAGGAGGAGAAGTACCTTAGAAAATGTGATGGGTAAGGATTTGAGCAGTTTCTCAAGCGGGTGTGATTTGCCTCCCAGGTAAAGTTTGGGGCCATTTTTGGTGTCATAGCTATGGAGGTGTTAATGGATATCTAATGAGTAAAAGGTCACAGATTCTGCTAAACATGTTACAATGTATAGAACTGTCCCCACATCAAAGAATTGATGTCAAGAGTCATAAAATGTCAATAGAGCTGAGGCTGAGAAGCCCTGGATTAAGGAAACATGATCTAAAACCCATAAAATCACATACAGTCATTGTTAATAGTATTACTAAATATACATGTGCAATATTTGATTATTAAAATGTAACGTTTTCAAGGGCTCCAAAGGTAGCTTTAGTATGATTTTAAATGTTTAAGTCCTTTACAAGATGAAGCAGATGGAAAATTCCTTTCTCATCAGGGGCTTCTTATACTGCAAAGCTTGGTCAACTGCTATTGAAAAGACCTTTTGGAAAAATCACCCCTGCTCTGATCTTTGGCTAAAATTGGAAGACAAGCCCCATGGTGCATTTCTCAAACTAATGGAAGCTCAGCTGCCCGGGTTCTTGGAAGCCTGGACCAGTCCCTGGAACCAGATGCTCCACCTCGCTCAGTGCCCTTTTGCCAGTTGAGACCATGATCCATTAATAACTGCGTTTCCAGAAAATTAGGCAGTGCTAATTTTAATTTTGTTCTCTGCTTAGAAAGTGAGGTCCAGAGAAGTCAGACCTAGGGCATCTCCTCCATGTTTGCACAGTGGTCCAAGCAAGTCTGTGTCCCAATCTGTACCCTTTAGGCTTCAAGCATCCTGAGGTCACGGGTCCTGCTACATCCACTTCTGTGTTCCCAGGTACCAGTCCAGGATTATGATGCATCTTTCAAAGGGCCAATGAGAATCTTCCATGGGAGCTGATGCAATGGATGCTCGGCTCATGTCCCCTTAAAGCCTAGGACAGTAGTCCCATGGCGCAGGGGGACCTTTGCTCTGCCAAGAGCTTCTGCTGGTTGAGGAAGCACACCTGGCCCGTGCAAGAGGCAGGTAGCTGTGCAGGGTGTTTGCATCTTTAGCGGCATCCTCCAACACATGAGGGCTCAAAGTTGCAGACGAATGATTCAAGGCAAAGGAGGAAGAGGACTGGAGGGTCTGCCATGTGTACGCATTACTGACGTCATCTTGGGCCCATTCAGTTCCTCCTGTCCTTCCACTAACCCTACCTAGGACTGTGCTGTGCAATAAATCTCTTCTCCATTGTCAGTGGATTTGTAATGAATGTGTGTGTGCGTGCTCATTTGTGTCCCACTCTTTGTGACCCTGTGGACTGGAGCCTGGCAGGCTCCTCTGTCCGAATAATATGTCAGGCAAGAATACTGGAGTGGGTTGCCATATCCTCCTCCAGGGAATCATCTTCCCTACACAGGGATTGAACCTTCGTCTCCTGCATTGGCAGGCAGATTCTTTACCATTGCGCCACCTGAGCAGCCCCTTTGTAATGAATAGATATTGTTTAATGATCATGGATATTATTTAGCGTCCCAGATGGTGCTAGTGGTAAAGAACCCACCTGCCTTTGCGGAAGATCTAAGAGATGCAGATTCAATCCCTGAGTGGGGAAGATACCCTGGAGGAAGAAATGGAAAGCCTCTCCAGTACTCTTGCCTGAAGAATCCTACAGTCAGAGAAGTCCACAGTCCATAGGGTCACACAGAGTTGGACAAGACTGAAGCAATTTAGCACACAGCACAATGATCATTAGGTCCAAGTAGCATCTCTGCTCTGTTAGTCTCCAAATAAGGACAAAGACCTTGGCTGATATATTTTTGGCACCTACCCGTCATAAATCAGATAGGGTTTTGACTTAGGAATGCAGTTTCTGTCTCCAAGCACTTCCCTCCATAACTGAGCTTAACTATAAAAATCCCGATGGTCCCTTATAAGTATGGAGTGCAGCTGGGGATGCGTCCAGATTGCCATATGCCTGATCCAAGTCGTTCATAAGTTACCCATAAAAAATTCATAATTCTGCTTTATAGAGCGGCCTGCCCGCCTCACTTTTCAGTCTCAATATACAGTGTCAGTTGGGCATTTTTCATTCCCTCTGTTCTTGGGGACATTTTTAGATGGGATTCTTTTGGGCTTCCCAAGTGGCTCAGTGGTAAAGAATCTGCCTGCCAATGCAGGAGACACAGAAGACTCGGGTTCTATCTCTGGGCTGGGAAGATCCCCTGGAGGAGGAAATGGCAACCCACTCCAGTATTCTTGCCTGGAAAATTCCATGGACAGAGGAGCCAGGTGGGCTACAGTTCACGGGGTGGCAAAGATCTGGACACAAGTGGGCATGCACAAACACCCGTGACTCAGCCAAGAACTAACTGGAGGATGCACAGTTTGGGTGCCTGGGTCTCCAGTAGAAATTCTCAAACCCTGAGGCATCAGAGCAACTGGAAAGATGTAAAATGTAGAGTCACAGGCCCATTCTCTCTACTTCGGATTCAGAAGGAGGCTGTACTTGTTTCCTAGGGTGGCTGTAACATGGTGTCCCCACCTGGATAGTTTATAACAACAGAAATGTACTGTCTCACAGTCTGGAGGCCAGAAGTCTGAAGTCAAGATGCCAGCTGGGTTAGCTCCTTCTGCAGGGGTTGATGGAGAACTGTACCAGGGCCCCTCTGGCTTCTGGTGGCTGTGGGTCATCCTTGGCGTCCCTTGGTTTGTAGACGCATCACTCCAGTCCCTGCCTCCATCTTCACACAGTCTTTCCATGTGTCTGTGTCTCTTATCTTCTTCTTAGGACACCACTCATATTGGATTCATGGTCTTCCCTGGTGACTCAGGGGTAAAGAATCCACCTGCCAATGCAGGAGACGCAGTTTCGATCCCTGAGTCAGGAAGATCCCCTTGAGAAGGAAATGGCAACCCACTCCAGTATTCTTGGTTGGGAAATCCCATGGACAGAGGAGCCTGGCAGACTGCAGTCCATGGAGTCACAGAGAGTCAGGCACAACTGATGGGCTGAACATGCATGCATGCATTTCGATTAACAGTCCTCTGTTCCAGTATGATCTCATCTCAGCTAATTATATCTGCAACAACCCTATTTCCAAGGGTTGGAAATAAGGTCATATTTTGAGGTCCTGGTGGCTAGAACTTCAGCATATCTTTTGGGAGGTCATAATTCATCCTGTTTAACAGAGGCAGCAACTCTAAATGCTAACAACCCCCACCCCAGGAGTTCCTGACAGGAACCCCTGTGATCGCGGCACTTCCTTCCAGTTCATCTTTGCAGCGCCCTCTGTGGAGACAAGGGCTTCCCCAGTGGCTCAGTGGTAAAGAATCTGCCTGCAGTGCACGAGACACTGGAGACACGGGTTGGATCCCTGGGTGGGGAAGATCCCCTGGAGGAGGGCATGGCCACCCACTCCAGTATTCGTGCCTGGAGAATTCCATGGACAGAGGAGGCTGGTGTGCTAACACCCACAGGGTCGCAGAGAGTCGGAAATGACTGAAGCATCTGAGCACACACATAAGATACGGAGGAGACAAGGTCTGCAACGACTACACAGGGAGTAGGAGCAGTGTGTTTCGGGCGGATGGCCAGGCCTGCGGAGACCGGAAGCAGAAGGAACTGCCGGAGGAGGCAGGGAGCCAGCAGCAAGGTCCCAGCGGAGCATGAAGGGAAGCTTGGCTCCGTGTCTCAGTGTCCCCTCTCGGCTCCCACTGGCCACGTGGCTGATGTTGGAAAGAAGGTATTTAATTTTCCATCTACTCCAGTGTCAGCAGAACAGGTGCTTCATAAACAGGACTGCAGAGGAGTGCAGGATGCAGGGTGCCTATCTCGCGAATATAAAAGGGATTTTTGGAAACCCCTTTCACTGACGCTCCTAGATGTCTATAGAATCATGTTATTCTCCAAGAGTGATAAAAATGCATCTACAAAGAGGATTGTGCAAAATATTTATGACACCTTAATTCCTAATAGATGAATTCTACAAACAGCCCAAATGTCCACAAGAAAAATGGATAAACCATGTGTGTACTATTTATATCAGTTCAGTTCATTCAGTTGCTCAGTCATGTCTGACTCTGCAACCCCATGAATCACAGCACGCCAGGCCTCCGTGTCCATCACCAACTCCCAGAGTTCACTCAAACTCATGTCCATCGAGTTGGTGATGCCATCCAGCTATCTCATTCTCTGTTGTCCCCTTCTGTTCCTGCCCCCAATCCCTCCCAGCATCAGGGTCTTTTCCAATGAGTCAACTCTTCCCATGAGGTGGCCAAAGTACTGGAGTTTCAACTTTAGCATCAGTCCTTCCAAAGAACACCCAGGACTGATCTGCTTTAGAATGGACTGGTTGGATCTCCAATTCAGCAATGAAAGAAACGAACTGTTTATAAAAAAGGAAGTCCTTGCTTTGGGGCAGATCATGCCTTGTGAACTGACTTCTTACAGGTACTTTCAGTTCAGTTCAGTTGCTCAGTCATGTCCAGCTCTTTGTGACCTCATGGAGTGCAGCACACCAGGCCTCCCTGTCTATCACCAACTCCTGGAGTTTACCCAAACTCATGTCCATCGAGTCTGTGATGCCATCCAACCATCTCATTCTCTGTTGTGCCCTTCTCCTCCTGCCTTCAATCCTTACCAGCATCAGGGTCTTTTGCAAGGAGTCAGTTCTTCATATCAGGTGGCCAAAGTATTGGAGTTTCAGCTTCAGCATCAGTCCTTCCAATGAATATTCAGGACTGATTCCCTTTACAATTGACTGGTTCAATCTCTTGCTCACCAAGGGACTCTCAAGAGTTCTCCAACACCACAGTTCAAAAGCATCAATTCTTCGGTGCTCAGCTTTCTTTATAGTCCAACTCTCATATCCATACATGACTACTGGAAAAACCATAGCTTTGACTAGATGGATCTTTGTTGGCAAAGGTATGTCTCTGTTTTTCTAATATGCTGTCTAGGTTGGTCATAACTTTTCTTCCAAGTAGCAAGCGTCTTTTAATTTCATGGCTGCAGTCACCATCTGCAGCGGTTTTGGAGTCCCCCCAAAATAAAGTCTGTCACTGTTTCCATTGTTTCTTTTCAGTTCAGTTGCTCAGTTGTGTCTGACTCTTTGTGACCCCATGAACCGCAGCACACCAGGCCTCCCTGTCCATCACCAACTCCCTGAGTCCATGCAAACCCATGTCTATCAAGTCAGTGATGCCATCCAACCATCTCATCCTCTGTCATCCCCTTCTCCTCCTGCCATCAATTTTTCCCAGCATCAGGGTCTTTTCCAATGAGTCAGCTCTTTGCATCAGGTGGGCAAAGTATCGGAGTTTCAGCTTCAACATCAGTCCTTCCAATGAATACCCAGGATTGATCTCCTTTAGGATGGGTGGATTGGATCTCTTTGCAGTCCAAGGGACTCTCAAGAGTCTTCTCCTTGTTTCTTTTTAGCAGATGAGAAATTGCAGCAGGGTGGTTATGGGTGGATGTAATGTAGGTCCTTTCCTGGGTACATCAAGGAGTAGTGATGGGGTTTGACATGGAAGGGTTGGCAAGATACAGGACAGCATCCTTGTGGGGAGAAGCTGGGGGAAAGACACTGCTCCCAGCACACCTGCCCTGACAGGTAACCCATTAGCCTCAGGGCCACTGGGGAGCAGAGATGGAGGGACGAAAGAGCAGAAACTTCCATCAAACCCACGCACATCTCTCCTTTCTCATCTTCTTCCCTGCCTCCCGCTTTCGCATACGCTCATCCTGATCACCCCCATCTGGAAGACAACTTCCATCCTCCATCTTTATTTTGACAACTCCTATTAACGGTGCCAGCCTCACTTCAAATCCACAACCGCAACTCTCACAGGGGTCCTCAGTATAACTGGGTGATCTTACTACATTCACCTTTCTACGTGAGAAAGAATATCTGATTGGTCAAAGCCACTATGTAGTTGGGTTTCTGCTAAAAACAGCCAGATGCCACCTGACAATGCAAGGAGGGGTATCTCATTTTCATTTTCTTTTTAAGGGACACCACTTGGGTTCTTCAGATTCCAGATTGAAGCGTTTTCTGACACACAGTGCCACATACAGCATGCCTGCTATCCACTCAGTCTGTCACCCCTCTGTGTTTTCACAGGCTCCCAATTGCCACCCAGGCACTCTCTGAGGATGCTACAGCCCCTGCCTAAACCGCTGGAGGATCCGAGGCAAGGCTGTCTGGAGCTCATTCTCAGTGTGGTCCAAAGTGCCCAAGCTGGTTTGAGCGGAAGTTCCCAGGACTGACTGTCTATGGTGGGGAAGGGACATGAGCCACAGAGCAGACAGGACCACAAGGAAAATGTGATGGGCTTTGAAACCTCTTACAATCCTAGCCCTCGCCTGCTCCAAGTTTCTTGCCATCCTGCTGGGACCAAGGACATGATCAGTGTGGCTGAGGCTGTCTGAGAGATGCGTGATATTGATGAGTGAGTGATGTTGTCTGGCTTGGTGTGTGTGTTTGTGTGATTGTGTGTCTACTAGCCTAGAGCTGTAGCTGCCCAGGACAAAGGAGAAGATTCTGCCTCCTTCATCTCCCTCAGCGCCCACTGGGAATGAGGCCCTGCCCAGCCTATCAACTCAAACAGCCCTCCCCAGGGGCCTCACACCCTGCTGCACCTCCCGCCCACCCCCTGGCATGCTCCAGGAATTCAAGCTTCTAATCCAGCTGCGGGTGCCCATGTCTGCCAGGTCACCTTGCTTCTCTATATTGTCCTCAATGATGGAGTTCCACGCCCTGCCCTCCATGCCCATCAGGACACCGCCAGGCATGGCACCTCCAGGAGCTTCCCTGACACCCAGGCTGAGCTGTGTGCCTGCTGCGAAAGCCATGCCTGGGCTGCCCTCTCCCACAGCGTGTGGACCCTCTGTGGCTGCCACCTGTGAGAAGCCGAAAGTGGTGGAACACGGGTGAACGCATAAGGGTCAACCGGGCACGTGTCCATCTGGCCCTCCTGGAGGGAGGGAAGCGGATCTGATCGTCTCTGCGAGCCCAAGGCCTGGGTGAATAACTAGATAAATGGGGCTGTGTGCTGTGTGTCCTGCCTGCAGGGCCTCAGCTCCTGCTGTGTGAGCCCACGGCCCCTGGGGCCTCTCTTGAGTCATCAGGCACTGGTGGATGGACCCCCAGTTGGTAACGTCGGTGGGACCAAGCCCGATCCTCCACTTCCTTGTGATCAGGTCAGTCATGTGATCAGGCCAGCCCCTCCCACCTCACCATCATCCTGTCTCCTGCCAGCCCATGATGCTGGGGTCCTAGCACAGCCCACACCACGTTATCCCATCAAATAATGACAACCAAACAACAATCATAACAGTCATCCTTTTCCTGAATACTCCTACCATGCCAGGCCTTGAACCAACCTTACAACAACCGCATGGCAAGGGTGTGATTTCCACTTTGTTGTTGCTGACAATGAGGCTCCATGATGTTAAGCAACTTGCTCCAGGTCACTCTGGCAGCAGCAGACCCAGGACTTGATCCCCAGGCAATTTGCTCCAGAACTTGGGCGTGTAGCCATCTGCTGGCCTGCCCCTCCACGCCAGCGTCCTGTGTGCCATCAGCCCTGCTGTGGTCACCCCACTTCACATGAAAACCCCCAAGGCCCAGAGAGGTGAAGCTGGAGCCTTGCTTGGGCCAGACAGCAGAAGCAGGATTAGAATAATGGGGTCTGCCTGCTGGTTCCCTTCCAGCATTGTGGCTGGCTTCATGGGGTCTGGGGCCCTTGATTCCCTCAGGGAGACCATCTGTCCCTAGAAAGGGCTCTGCCCAGTGGATCCCAGTAGCAGACTTACTTCTCTCTGTTGAATACGATGAACTCCTTCCGCACAGTCTCCAAGCACTGCTGGAGGTGTCCATTCTGTCAAAGAGCACAGAGAGGGGACAGTAAATGATGAAGCATCATCCTGGGAATGAGGACGACCAGACAGTGATCTAAATGGGATGCTTGGGGCTGGGGACAAGCTAAGCTGCTGGAACAGCCCTGACTGTACAGATGACAGTGTCATGGGGAGGTAAGGGCTGACAGAAGAAGATGCTTTTCTACATTTTAAGCCATTAAATGCAATGTCAAAGTTCTGTTAAAATGGCCTATGAGTTGAATTTGTTTGTTTGTTTGTTGTTTACATTTTGGCCACATGGAATGTGAGATCTTAGTTCCCTGACCAGGGATCAAACCTGCACCCCACTGTGGTGGAAACACAGTCTTAACCACTAGACCACCAGGGAAGTCTCTGGAATATGAACTGAAAATCAGGACCCTGGTTTCCTGATCATTTGAATGCTCATGAGGCCTGATTAAGCAGCATGGTGGGGGAGAGGGAATTCAAGGCCATCACGCGAAGGTACTCATTCTCCTCAGGAACAGGAGCCAAGGACCACAGTCTCACAAATGCTCTGTAACACACATCTCAGAGCTGCCCGGATGCAGGATGGACATGCACGTGTCTGCAGGACCCCCACCCCCTGTGGGCCCATTTGAATGCCCACCCAGGCCTCCCCTGGCCAACTTCTGCATTAGTCCCAGCACACAGCCTAGGGTCCACAATACTTTTAGGGGCTACAGAGATGTCTTTTGAAATAAGCTAAAAAGAATGAACTTTTAACACTGAATGTTACATTTGTGTTCATACCAGTGTAATCATAAATTGTAATGTTTAATATATTTTGAGGGAGGAAGGGAAAGTTGTGGGTTGAACTGTGTCCTCCAAAAAGATGTGTTGTGGAGACAACCTAAATATCCATTGACAGATGAACGGATAAAGAAGATATGGTGCATATGTATAACGGAGTACTACTCAGCCATAAAAGAAGGAAACAATCCCATCTGCAGCAACATGGATGGGCCCGGAGATTATCATACTGAGTGAGGTCAGTCAGAAAGAGAAAGACGAATTGCATGTGATATTAAGTTGTTGTTGTTGTTGCCGATTAGTCAGTCATGACTGACTTTTGCAACCTCATGGACTGTAGACTGCCAGCCTCCTCTGTCCTTGGGATTCTCTGGGCAAGAATACTGGAATGGGTTGCCATTCCCTTCTCCAGGGGATCTTTTCAACCCAGGGATCAATACCGAGTCTCCTACATTGCAGGCAGTTTACTGCTGAGCCACCAGGGATGCCCATGATATTATTTTAAGTGGATTATTATTTTTATTGTTATTAATAATTGTTAATAAAATAAGAATTATTATTTTAAGTGGAATCTAAAATATGAAACAAATGAACTTCCTTACGAACAAGAAACAGACTCACAAGACACAGAGAACAGACCTGTGAGCCAAGGGGGTGGAGGTCGGGGAGGGAAGGATTGGGAGGTTAGGATTAGCAGGTGCAAACGATTAAATACAGAATGGATAAACCACAAGTTTCTATTGTATAGCACAGTGCAAACTATATTCAATATCCTATGATAAATTGCAATGGCAAAGAATACAGAAAAGAATGTATATATTCTTGTAATTGAATCACTCGGCTGTAGGGCAGACATTAACACAACATTATGAATCACTATACTTCAATAAAAATAAATAAATTGAAAAAGACACGTTGAAGTCCTAATGTCATGTACTGGTCAATGTGACCTTATTTAGAAACAAGGTATTTGCAGATGGAACTAGTTAAGATGAGGTCAATCTGGAGCAAGGGGTGGGGGGTCCTAAATTTGATGACAGGTGTCTTTAAAAGAGGACAGTCTGAAGACAGAGAGACACAGAGAGGAAAATGCCTTGTGAAGACGGAGGAAGAAATGAGTGATGTGGCTATGAGCCAAGGGGTGTCAAGGGCTGTAGGCCACTGCCAGGAGCTGTAAGAGGCAAGGAAGGAGCCTCCTGAGAGTCTTTGAGAAAGCACAGCTCTGTTAATACCTTGATTCTAAACTGTCAGTCTGTAGAATTGTGAGTGAACACATTTCAGTTGTTCCAGATCAGTGTGTGACACTTTGTGATGGTAGCCTAGACAATTAATACAAGGACCCACAAAGGGTGGCCTTGGGTGCCTCCACAGTATAACACCTTTGCAGAGGGTGTGGGAAAAAAAGAAGAATGACTTTTTTTCTTTCCCTTTTCTGAGAACAAAGAAGATAAAGAGAACAGTGAGCAGGCCTGAACATTCCTAGTTTTTTTGCTCCTAACTCTGCATGTCTGTAACTAAGTTTGCTTCACTCTATTTTCCTTTGACTCTATGCTAATACATCCTGTTTCTGGTATTTACCCATACAACACCCTTCCCCTTGTAGTTACATATCAGAAAGAAGGCCGTAAGGCCACCAAAAAGCCAGACTCAATTACTGGGTTACTGATGCCAGCCTATGACTGTCTTTGAAACAACGCAAGAGGAAGAAATCAAGATCCTAACACAATTGGTACCGCATCACCAACTCCTGACTTTGATCTTATATAAGCTCCTAGATGCCTCATGGAGGTGGGGGCGGGGGCACAGTTCTTGGAGGCACGAGCCTACTGTATTCTCCTCTCTGCCAGCTGATAATAAAATCCACCTTTCTATTACCTCCAGACTCTGTCTCATACTTTTTATTTAGCTTCAGTGGGCAGAGAAGGCCAAGAATTTGGCCAGTAACAGGTGCTGGGCTCTACTGGGCACAGCACTGAAGTCACTTGGCATCGTTCTTGGGTTCTTGATCAGAGATACAGAGATTCCTGCACTAGGAACCGTGCTAACATGAATGATGAGAGCAAGAATGTATCGACTCAAGCGATGCTCTCATAGCATCCTGCTCTGAAAGATCACTTGTTTGATGGAGGCATTTAACTGACTGCAAACAAAGGTATTTGGGAGGGTGAAGTGACACGCCACCCCCCGCCCACCCCCCTTGTGGCTAAGAAGCAGCTCAATCACATTCACTGGACGAGAGGGTCCCTCTCTGTCGGGGTCTGCTCCCAAGACAGCGCTCACCAGGGGACAGCTGTCCTTAGAGCCGTCTTTGGATCTGTTCTTCGCCAACCTCTTCTTCTTTTTATGAAGTGGTTTGGATTCAAGAATCATCTCTTCAAGTTCAAATGTGGGATCGCAGTTCAGTCTCCCTTTCTGAAAGGAAGTGGAAAAGGAAACACGGTTTGCCTTGATTCTGCATCGCAGATTTGTATTTTCATTCATTCATTCATTCAATCACTCATTCAACAAGTAACAGCGAGCTACTCCTAGGGGAGGAAAGAAAGTGGTGAAAGTTTAGTCACTCAGTCGTATCCAACTCTTTGTGACCCCACGGACTGTAGCCCACCAGGCTCCTCTGTCCATGGAGTTCTCCAGGCAAGAATACTGGAGTGGGTTGCCATTCCCTTCTGCAGGGGATTTTCCAACCCAGAGGCTGAACCTGGGTCGCCTCCATTGCAGGCAGACTTTATACCATCTGAGCCACCAGGGAAGCCCCCCCAGGGCACATATCTGCTCATTTCTGTCCTGATGATGAACACTGACACATTCTCACTGCACACGTCATTCATTTATCCCTATAATCCCCACCCACCTGTTAATATCCACATGGTTCCTTCATCTTGTGTGTGTTCATTTCATGAGATTGAGTTCAGTTTACCAATCTGGTACTTTCACATATTTTCTCATACCCTCCTCCTTATGTCATTACTACTTTTTCTATTAATGTAAGTATCATTTTTAACAAATCCATTTAAAGATGCCATTTCTGGCCAAAAAGTGAAAGTGAAAGTCGCTCAGTCGTGTCTGACTCTTTGCAACCCCATGGATGGTAGCCTGCCAGGCTCCTTTGTCCATGAAATTATCCAGGCAAGAATACTGGGGTGGGTAGCCTTTCCCTTCTCCAGGGAATATTCCTGACCCAGGGATTAAACCCAGGTCTCCTGCATGGCAGGCGGATTCTTTACCATTGGAGACACCAAATCTACCCAGTTCTTCATCCTGGCTGTCAGTTGCCCTGCAGCTGAAGCCAGTTGCCCCTTGGGCCTGAGGTCATCCTTGGGAGCCTCCGGGCTAGCTCCTCAGCCTCCTTCCTGTTGGTCTCCTTCCATTCATTCTCAGCACCCACCTGTCCACTCAATGGTGTAAACCTCACAGTTTTACCTCCCTGCCAAGAGCACTCCAGCGTTTAGAGGGCACAGTCCAAAACCCTTGTCATGATCTCTGGAAGTCTCCAGGGTGTAGACTGTGGTCCCTTCCACCCTCATTCCCTTCTCTTTTCTTCTATCTTACTCTGCTCCAGCTATAAAGCCTTTTCATGTTTTTTGAAAGCTTTTTGCTGCCTGGAGGTGTGTGATCTTGATATTCCCTCTGCCTGGAAAATTCCACCCTATCTTTACAAGCCTGGTTCCTTCACTTGGTTTGGATTTCTGCACCTCTACCTAAAAGCAGCCCCTGCCTCCTTCTCCTTTACCCTGTTCTCTCTCTGTCTTCCTAGCTCATTCTGTGCGTAGGAATTGGCATCACTGCCTGGTGTCACGTTACACAGTTACTGTTGACTCACTGTCTTCCTCTCATGAGTTTGAGTAAGCTCCAGGAGCTGGTGATGGACAGGGAAGCCTGGCGTGCTGTAGGCCATGGGGTCACAAAGAGTCGGAGATGACTGAGCAACTGAACTGAACTGAACTGAACCTGGTGTCACGTTATACATTTACTGGTGACTCACTGTCTTCCTCTACCCGACAGGCAGCTTGTGAAAGGGTGGCTCATTGGCTCCCATTACCCTGCTCTCACCTGCCCAGGGCCTGGATCTGTGCACACTGCAGGTGTGATTTAACAAGAAAAAGGAGGCTCTGTGCCCCTGAGGACCCACTACAGGGAGGGAAGCCACCCAACTGGACCGTGCAAATCAGGTCCAAATCCACGCCGAATCTCAGTGGAAGGTGATTCCTTTGGAGCTCAAATGATGTGGCCAGCAAACCCCCTCCCCGCTGCCAGCTTCCAGGGTGTTCCTGAGCACCCAGGAGGGAGACCCTGCACAGGGCTGGATGTCATAGGACAGGACCTCACTCACATTGGGCACAAAGCCGGGCGTCAGTGCCTTCTCCAACACCGCATCCCAGTTCATGTCGGCCAAGTAGGGTGCGCTCTGGATGTCACCAAGGCTAGACAGGCGGCTCTCAGGGTCCTTGGTCAGGAGCTGCAGGCAATGAGCAAACGTATGCAGTTGGGCAGGACTGAGGTTCGCAGAGCCTCCGTAGGTGGAGTCTTGGGAAAATGAAGGTGCCTCTGTTTCCACGTCCCATGAATGTTGTGCCTTGTCTGGGCTGCTTATGTTGAACGTTGTATATGCTCAGTTGCTAAGTCAGGCCCGGCTCTTTGTGACCCCATGGACTGTAGCCTGCCAGACTTCTCTGTCCATGGGATTTTTCCAGGTGAGAATACTGGAGTGGGTTGCCATTTCCTTCTCCAGGGAATCTTCGTGACCCTGGGATCGAACCCGCATCTCTGCGTTTCCTGCATTGGCAGGTGGGTTCCTGACCACTGAGCAACCAGGGCTGCTTCCTGAAGTGTCACCTATGCTTACACCCATTTATAGTCAGGGAGGAACTGAGAAGCCAGGCTGCTTCCCCAAGGTCAACCAGCAAGGGGCTCTTTGGGACTAGCTTTTCAGCCGCCATGCTCCCCTCAAGGACTCTTACCCTGTGGTGTGCTACCTGCCAATGATGTCTGCAGAGGCTTCCAATTAAAAATAAAAAGAATTAGCCATCTCGTTTTAGGACGTTCAGCTTGATAATGGGATGCACAAAAGCATAATAAAAATTTCCCCTGGACAGCTAGGAGGTGACCTCTGCAGCCTGACGGAGTAGTCTCTTTTGTAGCCAAGATCTCATTTTTAGCTTCTCCTCAAACAGAGTTTCAGCTAATAAGGGGTGATGCAGTAAAAGGAAAAAAATTAGCTGTACCGTATTACCTTGCATCCAGAGGTGTTTTCAGGTTTCAAAACACTAGCTTGTCTGATGCTAAGAACACTGAGGCTACAAATGAAAGACAGGACCCAGCCCTGGGACAGCCACTCAGTAGCCATGTAGCTTCAGAGGAGCTGCTGACTGAGACAAGCATGAATGGTAATTCTTCTACTTCTGGTTCATGATTAAGATGAGACCCAAAGAGGGTTGGTGAGGACCTGGGACACCTCTTGGCAGGATGGCATGCCCAGATGCTGCCAGGTGGGGGCTGGAATCAGGACCTTCTCACCAGGCGGCTCTCACCATCACTCCAACTAGTAGGCTGGACACCTGGCAGGTCCTACCTGCTGATCATGGAGGCCTCTCTCTAGGAGCTGTCCCCAAAAAAGACAGGGCAGATTTAAACAGAGATGCTATTTCAATGCCTGGGGGCGAAGTTTATGGTTTAGGGTATAAGCTAGTTCTCTGACTTCCTGGGTGTGTGGGAGGCAGTGTTGGCAGGTGGGTAGGGCTTCTGGGTGATTCCAATCAGCAGTTGGGGTTAAGGACCACTGATGTCTAAATTCCAGGAGCTCAATCTCCCCTTATGCAATTTAACTAATGAGTAATTCCCCAAGTCATCTACAGCAGGGGTCCTCAGCCTCCAGGATCCAATGCTTGATGATCTGATGTGGAGCTGAAGTAATAATAGTGGAAATAAAGTGCACAATAAAGGTAATGTGCGGGCATCATCCCCAAACCATCCCCCACGCCCAGGTCCATGGCGAAACTGTCTTCCATGAAACTGATCCCTGGGGCCAACAAGGCTGGGGACTGCTAATCTGCAGCAGTGGAAGGATTAAGAGCTGACATCTGGAGTTCAGAGAATGAATGACTGTGTTAGTCACTCTTTGCGATCCCTTAGACTGTAGCCCGCCAGGCTCCTCTGTCCACGGGATTTTTCAGGCAAAGAGTTCAGAGAGTTTACACTCAAGTCCTCTGCTGCCCTCTAACAGCCTCATGGACTTGAGTGAATAATTTTGCTTTTCTAAGCCTCAGTTTTCCCATCTCTAGTATGGGGGTAATAACAGGATTCCTCTTGAAGGGCCTGTAAGGACTAAATGAGCAGATTGTAGAATATAACATTCCCCCAATGAGCACTGGCTGCCATCCTCACAGTTCCTTCATTAAAGGTAACTGGTGTCCACTGAGCATGCGCACACACCTGCTGACCACATGCCAGGCTCAACTCTGTATCTCAGAGGATCCTGAGCGAGTTTAGCCAAATGCCAGCTGCCTATGCCAAACTCGAGCCTATCAGAACACAAACAACGGGGCCCACCCCGCCGTTTCTGATTCAGCAGGTCTGTGGTGGAGCCTAAGAAACCACATTTCCGACATGCTCTCCCAGGTGATGCTGGTCCAGGGACCATACTTGAGACCGACTACTTTATTCTACTAGTAAGAATTCCAGATTTTCAAGCTGGATTTAGAAAAGGCAGAAGAATCAGAGATCAAATTGCCAATATCCATTGGATCATCAAAAAAGCAAGAGAGTTCCAGAAAAACATCTACTTTTGCTTTATTGACTATGCCAAAGCCTTCAACTGTATGGATCACAATAAATTGGAAAATTCTTCAAGAGATGGGAACACCAGACCACCTTACCTGTCTCCTGAGAAATCTGCATGCAGGTCAAGAAGCAATGGTTAGAACTGGACAAGGAACAACAGACTGTTTCCAAACTGGGAAAGGAGTATGTCAAGGCTGTATATCGTCACCCTACTTATTTAACTTATATGCAGAGTACATCATGTGAAATGGCAGGCTGGATGAAGCACAAGCTGGAATCAGGATTCCCAGGAAAAATATCAATAACCTCAGATATGCAGATGACACCACCCTTACAGCAGAAAGTGAAGAAGAACTAAAAAGTCTCTTGATGAAAGTGAAAAAGAAGAGTGAAAAAGTTGGCTTATAGCTCAACATTCAGAAAACTAGATCATGGCATCCAGTCCCATCACTTCATGGCAAATAGATGGGGAAACAATGGAAACAGTGACAGACTTTGTTTTGGGGGGCTCTAAAATCACTGCAGATCTTGAAATTGAAAGATACTTGCTCCTTGGAAGGAAAGTTATGACCAACCTAGACAGCATATTAAAAAGCAGAGATATTACTTTGCCAACAAAGGTTCATCTAGTCAAAGCTATGGTTTTTTCCAGTAGTCATGTATGGATGTGAGAGTTGGAATATAAAGAAAGCTGAGCACTGAAGAACTGATGCTTTTGAACTGTGGTGTTGGAGAAGACTCTTGAGAGTCCCTTGGACTGCAAGGAGATCCAACCAGTCAATCCTAAAGGAAATCAGTCCTGAATATTCATTGGAAGGACTGATGCTGAAGCTGAAACTCCAATACTTTGGCCACCTGATGTGAAGAACTGACTCATTGGAAAAGACCTGATGCTGGGAAAGATTGAAGGCAGAAGAAGGGGACGACAGAGGATGAGATGGTTGGATGGCATCACAGACTCGATGGACATGTGTTTGAGCAAGGTCCGGGAGTTGGTGATGGACAGGGATGATGGGGTTGCAAAGAGTCGGACATGACTGAGTAACTGAACTGAACTGAACAATTCCTAGGAAAAGTCAGGAGATACCCAATTTCTTAAAGCTCAGTGAGTTAAAAGATGATTTTAAAAAATTTTAAAGAACCATATGCATTAAATATTTCTAAGTGTTAGAAGTTGGTAGTGGGGTGAACAAGTCTGAGGGCTTTGTCATTCCAGATTTGACTTCAGGCCACACCCCTCTGTCCAGCGGCTTTGTGATCTTGAAGTGAGATGGTGAGAGCACTGGTATTTTCAGCACTGTCCCTCCATTTGTGCTCTCGTTCCTTAGTCGGCTGGTCTGTCTATTTCTGCACTGAGTGACCAGCTCCCTGGCCAGGTAGACGGGCGGCTACCCCCTTACCTTCTTTAGCAGGGCAACCATGCCCTTGCACCACATGGAAGAGTAGTGGACGCGCTCCACCTTGAACATGTTAAGGATCTCGTCGATGGGCGTGGCCGAGTGGATTTCATATGGTCTCTGCAACAAGGGACAACAGACAGCATCAGAGACAGCCGTCCACATGGTTAAAACAGACACAGAGAACAGACCTGTGGCTGCCAAGAGAGACGGGGGTAGGGGAGGGATGGATTGAGAGTCTGGGATTGGAAGATGCAAACTATTACATACAGAGTGGATAAACAACAAGGTCCTACTCTATAGCATTGGTAACTGTATTCAATGCCCCATGATGAACCATAATGGAAAAGAAGGTATGTATCTATATCTCCCTATATCTATGTCTATATATGAATAACTGAATCACTTTGCTGTACGGCAGAAATTAAGACAACATTATAAATAAATTATAGTTCAATAATAAAACTTTGGCTACCTGGTGCAAAGAGCTAAATCATTGGAAAAGACCCTGTGCTGGGAAAGATTGAGGGCAGGAGGAAAAGGGGACAACAGAGGATGAGAGGGTTGGATGGCATCACTGACTCAAAGGATGGGAGTCTGAGCAAACTCTGAGAGATACTGAAGGACAGGGAAGCCTGGCGTGTGGCTGCATTCCATGGGGTCGCAAAGAGTTGGACATGATTTAGTGACTGAAAAACAAAAATAAATAATATATTAAAAAACTGTGTCATTACAAGGGGTGGTTTATTCTTTCCCTGCAGGTAACAGTGGGTGTTCCAGTTACATGGCTGAGCAGGTGGCCTGGATTCCTATGTCAACAGTGACCAGTGCAGGAACCCAGTGGGTGGGTGTTCTCTTACAGCCCCAGAAGGGTCAGTGATTGGTAAGGTCACGTAGCCAGGAAGCAGTAGAGGCAGGACCCACACCCTACAGCCTAACCCCAGGGTCTCTTTTCTAGACCTAGGCCTGCAAAGAGGAGTGAGTCTCCCATCCACAGCGCCCCACCCACTGGCAGGCTTGGCTGCATCTTCCCTGCCCTGGCTGAACTGCCCCATGAGTGAGCAGGGCGGGAATCACCAGATGTGGGTCTGGTTGGGCGAGGGAGGTAGGGAGGCTGGGCCACTTCCACCTGCCATCCTTTCTCCTGCACCAGAAAGGTGCCTAAGCCCTGTTCGCCAATTCCCCAGCATGGCAGAGCACTGAACTTTCTGACACGTTCTCTTGACCCTGGAGTGGGCAGATTTCTTTCTTTCTTTCTTTTTGGCCTCCAAACACCTCTCGAAGCTTGGAAAGGCTCTTTTGACTTGGACCTTGAGGAAGTGGCTTGGACAGTGTCTGAACAGTAACTGACTCCCTCAACCCCTCCCACCCAAGAACAGCTCTTTCAGAGCCTCTTCTTCACCCTCCACCTGGCTGTGTGCTCCAGGAAGCTTCCAGTTTCCATCAGGGTCACATGATCCAGGGCTGGAGCAGGCATCTGTTTCCTAAGTGTGTGTGTTTCAATGACCAAACTGATCCTGGAGAAATCTGGAGAATGAGCTCACTGTTAATCCATGTGACCTTGGTTGACTAGTATGGAGTTCCTGCGAAGCGGTGGGGGGCGGGGGGCGCTCCTGGTAGGTGGGATTACATAACCTCCATCTCTATGTCCTCAGGGCACCGAGCAGTATCTGTTGCCCAGCAGGTCCCAGAGCAGAAGGACAACAAAGATGATGGTCAGATCATCCAGAGTTGCTGATGGAACTCGAACTATGAACCTAAACACCATGCTGGGCTCCCATGGTGCATAAAGGGCCAGCTCCAACCTTGTGGAACTTGGATTACCATGGGGCTGCAGCAATTGGAGAGGTCAGCCCGGAAGATGGAGGTGATCCTGAGTCCTGGTTGGGATACAATTCCCTGGAAGGAAGTGTCTGTATCTCTACCAAGTGGGCCTCCCACCCCTGGGGAAGATGCCTGCCAACCTGGGTGCACCTGTACCTTCTGATATATCCACCCAGAAAGGGGCTTCTTCCTGACTGGCTGCCTCCTCTCTCATCTGTTTCACTGAATTGGGAATCTCCCTTCCACTCAATAGGGCAAAACCCCAAACTGTGAGCTCCCTGTGTGTGCGTGCACATCCAATTCTTTGCGACCTCATGGACTGTAGCCCATCAGGCTCCTCTGTCCATGGAATTCTCCAGGCAAGAATACTGGAGTGGGTTGCCATACCCTGCTCTAGGGGATCTTCCTGACCCAGGGATTGAACCGGGGTCTTCTGCATTGCAGGTGGATTCTTTACCATCTGAGCCACCAGGGAAGCCCGTGGACTCCCTAGAAAGTCTAATTAGTTTGCTACACTAACATTCTTTAAATCTGGCTTCAAACATTTTTGAATTTAATAGAAAGTGGAGTACAGTTTCAGTTTTAAAATTTCCACCCAAAGCTGCTGCCTGCTTTCATGTTGGAGCACCAGGAACAACCACCACAATTAGAAATGGAGTGAATATTCACTGAGAGCATCTGGGACATGACACAAGGCTCCTAGCATCTCCATGAGCTGGCTACTGTGAATGGATCACTTGGGCTTTCCAGGTGGTGCTAGTGGTAAAGAACCCGCTTGCCAATGCAGGAGACAGGAGACCTGGGTTCAATCCCTGCATCGGGAAGGTCCCCTGGAGGAGGGCCTGGCAACCCACTCCAGTATCCTTGCCTGGAGGATCCGATGGACAGAGGAGCCTGGCAGGCTACAGTCCACAGGGTTGAAAAGAGTTGGATACGACTGAGGCGACCTAGCATACACACACAATATGACCACTTTACAGCAGACGAGCCAGAGGCCCCAAGCCCCAGAGCCAGGATGTGATGGCGTCGACACTAAAGCTCAGGTGGTGTCAACCCCCAGCTCTCCTCTGAGCACTACTGTCGCAGAGGGAATTGTGTCCCTCAAGTTTGTATGTTCAAGTCCAAATCCCAGCGCCTCAGAAGGTGGTCTTGTTTGGAGTCAGGGTGTTTACAGAGGTGATCAAGTTCACACGAGGTCATTAGCAGGGACCCCAATTCAATATGACTGGTGTCCTTGTAAACAGGGGCAACCCTAGAAAAAGGGGACCCTAGCACCCAGGGAGACAGACATAGAGGGGACACCAAGCAAGGAGACACAGGGAGCAGACGGCGTCTACGAGCGAGGAGGGAGCATCCTGATGTGAGGTGTAAAGGGGAAGCTTCCTTCACCGCCCTCAGAAGGAGTCAGCCCTGAAGACACCTCGACCTTGGACTTCTAGGCCCCAGAGCTGCAAGAGAACAGGCTTCTATTGTTTAAGCCGCCTGGTCTGTCGGAGTTGGTCACAACAGCCCGAGCAGACTAAGACCATTACCCTATCCGTCCTCAGGCAGAGTTCTACGGAAGGGTCTGACTTCTGCTTTGTTCAGGGAGATGCCAGCGCTGTGTAGACCAGGCCCCTGGTGTGAGCAGACAGACAGGGTCCCGACTCCTCTCAGCTCTTCATCTTGGAAAAGACGGCAGCGAGGGGTTTTGGGTGTGGGGTGCGTGCTGGGGGCCCCTCCAGGGGGTGCTGGGTGCACAGAAGGGGTGGAGGGTGCTGCCTTAGAGCGGGAGGGGGTTCAGGAAACCAGAGTTCAGGCCACCACCCAAAGACTGGCCTTCAAGGGTTGAGACTCTGGTTTTTGAACTCTTCAGGATGGTTTCAGGATCGCTTCTTCCCATCTTTCACCTCTCAAAAGGCCATTTCTCTGACTCCGGTCCAAGCCCCGCCCTGGTAACCCAGCTACTGCAGGTGTCAGGGTGCTGGCTCACCTCTTCATCTTAAAGTTTGCGAAACTGAGGCTGAGAGACAAAAAGTGACTTACCCAACATCCCAGAAACCCAGATTCTCCTTCACGGCTCTTTCCATCAGAGACCGGAACTCAAGCACCCAACCGGAGAATCAGCCAGCAACAAGTGTAGAGACTTCTGTTATCATTTACGCTTCATTCTATTTCCTACTTGGTTATTTCAAGGCATCTATGAATTCTACTTGCCCTCCAGGCCCCCCAAAGAGCCTCTTTCTCTCTCCCCCACTTTTGGAGGGAACCAGACCAATAAAAACAACAATGATGAGAATAATAGTAACCATAATTGGCCATGAGGCTAATTTAGCAGTTAAATACTTTTGGAAATGCATTTGGAACACTATAACTAAAACCTACACTGCATCTTGAAGCTCAAGGCTCAGCCTTGATCTGTTTGGGTGGTTGTGGAAATGAGAATATTGTTCAATATTAAGATCAATATTCCATCGACTTGTGGTCAAGAGTTCTGAGCCTTGGTCTCACTCATTGGTCTTAGGATGTGCTAAGAAAACTGAGTGGTATTTACGAAAGTGAAAGTGTTAGACTCTCAGTCCTATCTGACTCTTTGAAACCCATGGACTATAGCCTGCCAGGCTCCACTCTCTATGGAATTCTCCAGGCAAGAATACCAGAGTGGGTAGCCATTCCCTTCTCCAGGGGATCTTCCCATTCCCAGGGATCAGACCCGGGACTCCTGCATCGAACCAGGGAAGCCAGCAGTATTTTTAAGGTGCTGTAATTACCTGTTCAGCTGGTGAAAGTGATTTTGCAGCAGGGCACCAGATAGACTCATTATGGAGTGCAAGTGTGTCTATTCCAGGAAACCCAGTTTACGAAAATTCCAATTTACCAAGAAACAGAAGAAGCAGGAAAAGAATTGCCATAGACCTGTTATTTTAACTGCTAGAGCTTAGCTGGGCCTTGGGGACCATCTCATCCAATGCTTTTCCCCCCAAATCTTTTTGCTCAAAATCCAGAACACATAACAGATGCAAGTGAAGAACAGTTCCCCAGGTTGCTTAAACCTCCAGCAGCTGGAGAAATCTTTTTTCCTCTATGAACTACTGAATCATTCCTGCAGGGTCCTTCACTTTTAGGAAGCACAGCTTGAAAATCCCTTGCCTTATGGAAACTGGAAGGGCAAGGTCAGAGAGTTCATTTCACCCCAGGTTTCTGACTTCCAGCTCAGCGATCTCTCTGCTTCACTGAGGGACAGGAAGGCAGTGTTCAACTCAAGGGCCACCTCTCTCGCTTTGCTGGGTTAATAAACCAACAGATGCTCGTCTCTGCGGTTGAGCCCACCACTTGGCGTGCATCCAGAGGTTCTTAGTTCTGCTGCAAACTGTAGGACCTCCATGCATGTGTGTGTGTGCTCAGTCTCTTCAGCCATGGCTGACCCTTTGCAATCCTATAGACTGTAGTCCGCCAGGCTCTTCTGTCCATGGAATCACCCAGGCAAGAATACTGCAGTGGGCAGCCAGTCCCTTCTCTGGGGGATATTCCCGACCCAGGGATTGAACCTGGGTCTCCCGCATTGCAGGCGGATCTTTACCCACTGAGCCACCTGGGAAACCCTAGGACCTCCATAACCCTCCTCTATTCCCCACCTTCTCTGTCTACTGAACCTTAAGGAGAAATGCCGACTGGAGTCAAAGCCAAGGGTAATACCAGGTGAGGGAGGTGGCTGGGAGGAAGCAGAGAGGGTAGAAGTCCTCATGGTGCCATAGTGTGGGTTTTAGGGCTTTCCCTGCGGCTGCATGCAAAGCACATTGTGCCAGGCCGTGGGCACATGTGGCCTGACATCCAGAATCTCCTTTTGCCCATCCCCTTGATTACTCTGGCAGTGGTTCTCAATTTGTCCCCCAAGGGATGTCTGGCAACATTTGGCAACATTCTGGTTGCAAGGGCGATTCCAGCTGGTCTCTAGTGGGTAGAGGCCAGGAATGCTGCTAAATACTCTCTAATGTACAAGGTAGCCCCCCACACAAAGTAGTATCCAGACCCAAGCAACCATAGAGCTGAGGCTGAGGAATCCTGTGCTTCGCAACCACTGTTCTTCCCATTTGAAAGAAAAGAAGCATGCTCAGCCTAGACCATTCAAGAGCTGCAACAATACTGGAATTTGATCCCCAAAACATGTGATTCCAAAAACCAGGGATCAAACCTGGGTCTCCTGCATTGCAGGCAGGTTCTTTACCCACTGGGAAACCTGGGAAACCTTAGGATCTCCATAACCCTCTGGCTTAAGCACCATGCTGTCCCTTCCACAGACTGCACTGCACTTCCTACACGGTGAAGCCAGCACCTCCAGGTGACCTCAGGGTCTTTTCTAGAAAGTCCCCCGACTGTCCTTCTGACGGCTGGTCAGTCTAAGATGCTGCTGTGTCAGCCTCAGCTGCCCTCCTTGGGCAGCACTGTCTGTAGCCACCTGCCTCTGAATCATCACCACGTGAGTATTTATGCAGCAATCAGAGTCCTCCGCGTGCCAGACACTGCCTGTGCGCTGACCGCATTTTCTTCCGGAGTCGCCTTGGTTACCTCCCCGCCCCCCGGCTGGCCTCATCATCCCCACTTCAGGAGGAAGGAAGCCAGGGCTCAGAGGAGTCAAGTGACCAAAGTAGAATCACAGCTCTCAAGGTGCTCATTTTATTTTGAAGCCCTTGAGGGTTTTTGCCAAATCATCTTTGACTGTTCTAATCTGTGGATTTTTTTTTTTTAATTTTTAAATTAAGAAATCTCCTACCAATGCAGGAGACACAGGTTTGATCCCTGGGGTGGGACTGTCCCCCCGAGAAGGAAATGGCAGCCCATTGGGTATTCTTGCCTGGAGAATCTTATGGACAGAGAATCCTATTGGGCGACAGTCCATGGGGTTACAAGAGGCAGACATGACTTAAGGGCTAAACAACAACAAATGGCTGATTCATAATGTTGGGATAGTTTCAAGTGAATAGCAAAGGGACTCAGCCACGTATGCACATGTATCCATTCTCCCCCAAGCTCCCCTCGCATCCAGCCTGCCATAACATCGAGCAGAGCCGCTTATGCCATACAGGTAGATCCTTGTTGGTTATCCATTTTAAATACAGCAGTGTGTACATGTCCATCCCAAACTCTCTAACTATCCCTTCCCCTCATCCTTCTCTCTGGCAGTCATAAGTTAGTTCTCAAAGTCTGTGAATCTGTGTATTTTAAGTACGTGCAGTTCAGTTCAGTCTCTCAGTCGTGTCTGACTCTTTGAGACCCCATGAATCGCAGCATGCCAGGCCTCCCTGTCCATCACCAACTCTCAGAGTTCACTCAGACTCACGTCCATCGAGTCCGTGATGCCATCCAGCCATCTCATCCTTTGTCGTCCCCTTCTCCTCCTGCCCCCAATCCCTCCCAGCATCAGAGTCTTTTCCACTGAGTCAACTCTTCGCATGAGGTGGCCAAAGTACTGGAGTTTCAGCTTTAGCATCATTCCTTCCAAAGAAATCCCAGGGCTGATCTCCTTCAGAATGGACTGGTTGGATCTCCTTGCAGTCCAAGGGACTCTCAAGAGTCTTCTCCAACACCACAGTTCAAAAGCATCAATTCTTCGGCTCTCAGCCTTCTTCACAGTCCATTAATTTGTATCAGTTCTTTTTTGATTCCACATATGTGATGTTATGTGATATTTATCCTTCTCTGACTTACTTCACTCAGTATAACTATCTCTACGGATGTGTATTCTGACAGAGAATATACTTTCTGCTGTCAAGCAACCAATCACATTTAGGTGAATTGCTTGCCAAGGTCATTTGTATGACTGATTCCATCATAAACAGCATCTGGTGATGCCTGTGTCCTCTGTTCACATAAATACCGTGGGGACCCTCATGTTCCCTCCCTGAGCGCGTATATCAAAGAGCCAGTAGGTGACAAGGGAACTGGCCAGGAATAGGCAAGCCTACGTGCATGCTCATTCACTTCAGACGTGTCTGACTCTTTTCGACCCTGTGGACTATAGCCCATTAGGCTCCTCTGTCCAGGGGATTCTCCAGGGAACAATCCTAGAGTGGGTTACCATGCCCTCCTCCAGGGGATCTTCCCGACCCAAGGACTAAACCTGCGACTCCTGCATTCTACTTGTGGGGAGAGGGATGTCAAGGGGAAGGGTCTCTTGTAAAGTTCAGCTGTGGATCGGTGGCAGCTCAAGAATCAGGCAGATTCTTTACCCGCTGAGCCACCAGGAAAGCCCATAGGTAAGCCTTAGGTAAGCCTGTGGGAGATAGTTTTCATTCAGTGCCTGAGAAAACTCACAAGATCACATATATTATTTTTTGCATTCTTAAAACACCATGTGCCATAATATGTTTTTTGAGGAACTCAGGGGAAATAATTGAGATCAACAGCAGAGAACAGTTGCTTGAACCACAGGGCGATAATGAATAACACTCACATAGCTTGGATGGTTTTCACACAGCTGTCATCATTCATTCATTCCCCTCCCTCATCACCCTGCACTGGGAGCCCCTACCCTCCAGGAGTGCTGACTACCAGCTTAAACATGCAGATGACTGTGGGACAACGTTAAAAGAGCAGCCAGTGATGGGAACTCAACTCTCCACAGTTGTGTGCTGGGCGCCAGACCTATAAGGCGTCACTGCTGTGTTATTCAGTCACTAAGGTGTGCCCGACTCCTTGATGCTGTAAGGTGATTAATACGAAAGCCATGTGTCCCAGCTGGGCACATGGGTCCTGGGATAACTTCAGTGCCACAGAACAGAATGAAAGGATGTTATTGTCCTCATTGTATAAGGGGGAAACCATGGACCTGAGAGGTTAAGTGGCATCCTTTTCAAATGATATTTGTATAGAGAAAATATGCCTCCAATTAGTTTGACATAATTCTTTCTGCTAAAATAAAACTGAGCTATTAGTTGCCAAAGAGTTCCCTTAGTCATTTTCAGCTATTAAATTTAAATGAAATAAAACAAAAATATGCACTGAATGCCCCACTTTCATAGGACACTGAGCTAAGTATTCAAGGAAGCTTGGGACTAAAATAAGAGTAGCAAACAACAAGCAGGAGAGTCTGATCGGGCATGAGTGTGTGATGTTGTGGGCTGAAATCATGAGATCGGGGTGATTTGGGTGTTTGAGCTGTCACTGATCCGCGGCTGAGCTTAGCAAGAGACCCTTCCCCTCTGCCCACAAGTAGAATGAGAGTCTGGACTAGAAGCTTATTAAGAGCTTTTTAACACTCAGGACCGTGGAGCTGGCACATGGGGCCATCAGGACAGACACCCAGGGCTCCTTGCCAGCACGGTGCACCACCCATGGGACATGGCCATCTGACTCTACCCAAGCCTGGTAGGATCTGAGTCCCCCGGCCCCAGCTTCCACAGTCCCCACGTTCACCACACAGACACACATCTTACCCAGCCCCGCAGCAGCTCGTAGGCCGTGACACCCAGGGACCACCAGTCAACGGGGTAGGAGTACCCAGGGCCTCCGTCCACATACACCTGGAACACTTCTGGCGCTGCCAAAGACAGGACAAAAGACATCACTGGACATCTTGCTTGACACGCATCATGCCAAAGAAGGAGGACATGGGGCCAGAAGCTGGCCTGCGAGGCTAGCATTCCATCGACAATGCTATGTACTTACTACCGTCTGTAAGTTATAAGCCAGCTTGAAACAAGGTACAGGCATCGCAGGCAACACCATGTGACACCTGGAACAGAATATAGACGGGGTGCCCCAAGTGTGCAGCAGAGGGCGGTCTGCTGGGCAGTCAGGGAAAGCAGCAGGGGAGGAGGATTTGGTAGAGCATGAATCATGGTCAGCATGGAGAATAAAGTCTGAGTTAAGAGGAAGAGCCTACCCTCATTACAGAGCAGGACCCTGTGGGCTCCTGGGCACAAAGACTTTCTGTGCCTGCCAAATCTTTGATGACAGGAAATAGGCTTCACTCAGTGTCTGTGACCTTCCCTTAGCTCCAACCTGTAGTTTCAAACAGATGCGAACCAAGGATGGGAGGGGATGCAGAGACAAGGGAGGAACAGACAGGAAACAATAATGCAGGCTCGGGGCAGAGTCCTGGTCCTCTCCCAAGCGATACACATAACTCTTCTGCAGACACTAAAACCCCCACCAGGTGGGCGAAATTAAGGGTCTGATGTGCGGTGCTAAGTCGCTTCCATCGTGTCAGACTCTTTGCGACCCTATGGACTGTAGCCCGCCAGCCTCCTCTGTCCATAGGATTCTCCAGGCAAGAAACACGGGAGTGGATTGCCATGCCCTCCTCCAGGGGATCTTCCCAACCCAGAGACTGAACCTGCGCCGCTTACATCTTCTGCATTGGCAGGTGGGTTCTTTACCACTCGCGTCACCTGGGAAGCCCCAGGGATCTGTTGCCCACAAGCAAGTAGACCCCAGCCTGGTTAGAACCAGAAGGTCAGAAGGTGGAGGATGCAGGCTCTCTCTTTCCTCACCAACAACCAGTCAGAAAAGTGTCCATGAGCTTATCATCCTCTTTGAACCGTTACTAGAAGACTCCTCACTACCCGCTCCAGGTGCGGACACACAGCTTTGAGGGCATTTGCTCGCTGTGGCCCCCTTTGCCTGGAAAAGCAATTTGTTGTTGTTGCTGTTGCTGAGTCGTGTCTGACTCTTTGCAACCCCATGGACTGCAGCACACCAGGCTTCCTTGACTTTCACTATCTCCTGCTGCTGCTGCTGCTGCTAAGTTGCTTCAGTCATGTCCGACTCTGTGCGACCCCATAGACTGCAACCCACCAGGCTCCTACAAGTCCCTGGGATTCTCCAGGCAAGAACACTGGAGTGGGTTGCCATTTCCTTCTTTGCACTATCTCCTGGAGTTTGCTCAATTTCATAACCATTGAGTCGGTGATGCTATGTAATCATTCCTCCTCTGCGCCCCCTTCTCCTTTTGCCTTCAGTCTTTCCCAGTATCAGGATCTTTTCCAATGAGTTGGCTCTTCGCATCAGGTGGCCAAAGTACTGGAGCTTCAGCTTTAGCATCAGTCCTTCCAATGAATATTCAGGACCGATTTCCTTTAGAATTGACTGATTTGATCTCTTTGCTGTCCAAGGGACTCTCAAGAGTTTTGCCCAGCACCACCCATTCAAAAGCATGAATTCTTAGGTGCTCAGCCTTCTGGTCCAGCTCTCACATCTGTACATGATTACTGGAAAAATTATAGCTTGGACTATATGGACCTTTGTCAGCAAAGTGATGCCTCTGCTTCCTAATACACTGTCTAGGTTTGTCATAGGTTTACTTCCAAGGACCAAACATCTTTTAATTTCATGGCTGAAGTCACCATCTGTACTGATTTTGGAGCCCAAGAAAATAAAATCTGTCATGGTGTCCACTTTTCCCCCTTCTATTTGCCATGAGGTGATGGGACCAGATGCCATGATCTTAGCTTTTTGAATGTTGAGTTTTAAGCCAGCTTTTTCACTCTCCTCTTTCCCTGTCATCAAAAGGCTCTTTAGTTTCTCTTCACTTTCTTCCATTAGAGTGCTATCATCTGTATATCAAAGGTTATGCTATTTCTCCTGGCAATCTTGATTCCAGCTTGTGATTCATCCAGCAAAGCAGTAAAGCTATTCTTTCCTACTTCACCCAAAACTCTGTCCCTGAGATTTAACTTGGTGTTGGGGTACAGAGGCCAGATTTGGTTCACTCCTAAGGGGCCAAGAAGCTAGGTAAATATCAGTCTGCTTTGGCACCAACACCAGGTCAGATCTCCCAACAACCAGAATGGTTAGAGCCCTTGGTGCCTAGTGCCAATCTCAGGACAACGTTATTTTAGCGTCGGTGGGAATCAATACAAAGTATCCAGAATAAGTAGATGCACAGAGACAGAAGGCCGATCAGAGGTTGCCAGGGGCTGGTGGGGGGATGGGGCGCAACTGCTCATTGGCTTCCTCTGGGATGATGAATGTTCTTGAACTAGACAGAGCTGGTGGCTACACAATGTGGTGAATGTACTAAATGCCACTTCGTTTGCTTGCAAACAGTTCATTTTACATTATGTGTATTTTACCTCTGTAATAAACCAGTGGAGGGTGGAGCCCCCAGAGGGATGGGCCCTCACTCCTCAGGGAGATGCAGCTCTCCTAGGGGTACCCTGGGGTCCTGCTGCTTCCTAAGCTGCTGGGAGGTGGGTTCATCACTGCCTCAGCCCCGACTCACCAGGCCAGGAGTGCATCTCAAGCTTTAATTGCTCACACTGGCTTCCAGGAAAGTCTTGGGAAATGCAGGTCATTTCTAGAAAATTAATTTACAGATGTAATTCCATTTTACAGGTGTCAGAGCAGCCAAGCTCTGTCATGGGGAACCAGGACATGTTGTGATTAAAAACATCTCAACTCAGTTTTCAGACTGGCATTCAGATGGCAGGGGGGCAGGAGGGGCCAGACGAGGCAGACAAGGGTAGACTACGGACGCTTGAATCTGGGCTCTAGATGGGCAGCTGGACACGTGAACCTGTTGTTGTTCAGTCACTCAGTTGTGTCTGACTCTGTGACCCCATGGACTGCAGCATGCCAGGCTTTCCTGTCCTTCACCATCTCCCGAAGCTTGCTCAAACTCAAGTCCATTGAGACAGTGATGCCATCCAACCATCTTGTCATCTGTCACCTCCTTCTCCTCCTGCCTTCAATCTCTCCCAGAATCAGGGTCTTTTCCAATGAGTCAGTTCTTTGCATCAGATAGCTAGAGTATTGGAGCTTCAGCTTCAGCATCAGTCCTTCCAATGAATATTCAGGACTGATTTCCTTTAGGATTGACTGGTTTGATCTCCTCGCAGTCTAAGGAGTCTCTCAAGAGTCTTCTCCAGCACCATAGTTCAAAAGCATCAATTCTTCAGCACTCAGCTTTCTCTATGGTCCAACTCTTATCATCAATGAACCTGACCCTTGGCCAAATTCCAGCTTTCCTCCACAACCCACTCCCATTATTTTGTATTCTCCTTTCTTCCTCACGACAACCCCCAGGGTCATATTACCATTTGACACGCTTTCCCGAAGAGGTTCAGAGAGGGACAGCAGAGCACATGAAGTCACACAGCAGAGAAGTGCAGAGCTGAGGTGCGCCTTACATACTGGTCAAATTCCAGTTTGAAGTAAGCTTTGCAGCAGCGTTTGGGTACAAAACCATAATCAGTCTACGTTGAAGATGTAGGGGAAGATGTTATTGGGAGTTCGGGGAAATGTCATTTTGGTTTATTTGAGCCTCACCAAGTGGTATGTGTGCTGGGGAACAGGAAGAAGGTTGGTGTGATTGCAGCTGGGTTAACACATTCTCTTTGCTTCAGTTTGTAAAGCATGAGCAATAATAAACAGTGTATTCACAGGGTTCTTATGAGGATTAAGGAAAAATGCTGGCTAAAAGCTAAGCCCAATGCCAGGCTGGTTCATTGTGGGTGCTCTGGAAATCTTGGGCATGGTTTTTATTAGTAGAATTGTCATTCAAATGTCCTCTCTTCATCAAACTCAGCTTCTCACTGACCACCCAGTCAGCCTGGGGACTGTCCTAAATTCCAACCTCCTCAGCCTCATGACTCATCACTCTCCAGACCCTCTGAGCTTGGCTTTCTGGGCATCTTTCCATCTGCCCCTTCCTATCCATCCTAGATCAACCTGAACTCAAAGGTGGTAGTTGTGCCTGTTTAGTAAACATCTGCTGAGCGAACATTTGATCTCCTAGCCTCTCAGGGCACTGAGCTGTGCTATTCTGCATCTCACCCTGGGAGCCTGAGGCTGGGCTCCAACCCAGAGGGGCTTCCTTCCCTGCACCCCAATCTGTGTACTTGTCCTTCCCTCTGTGCAAAGGGTTCTGATAAAGAAGGAGATAGTCGTGCTGGCCTGTGCAGAACCAGGACTTTGACAGCTGCTGGCCCGGCCCACGTGCTCAGATGGGGCCAGAGGCAGGGACACGCCTAGGACTACAGGAGAGGCTGTGTGCCAGCTGTCCCCGTAAAGCCTTGTCATGTGTGGCTGCCCCAAGCCCATCTGGAATTCATGGTAGAAGCAGCATCTGACCAGTTCTGTCTTGGCTGTCCTGACTAGCCAAGTGACAACTGTTTGCAGCCTGAGACTCCACTCCCAGAGAAGGTGACAATCTCCCTTCCCCTGCACACCTGGGGCTGAAAGAACATAAACAACATTTATGTCACAGTCCATATGCCACCAAAATGACTGCTGTAGTGCCCTGGAACCAGTGCTTAGAAGCGAGGGCATCATAGAGGGTTAGAACTTGAAGGACAGGTACAAGACACACACCTGTCACCAGTATTTCATGTATGAATGAATGAGTGTGGAAACAGTTTGTTAGGTGCTGTGTTAAGGATTTTACACATACAGCTCCCTTCATCCTCCCAGTCACCCAATAAAACAAGTGCTACAATGATCTTCACATTCTGGATGAGGAGGTAGAGACATGAAGGGGTGTAGTTGGGTGAATGAAAGCGAAAATGTTAGTTGCTCAGTCATGTCTGACTCCTTGTGAACCCACGGACTGTAGCCCACCAGGCTCCTCTGGCCATGGACTTCTTCAGGCAAAAATACTGGAGTGAGTAGCCATTCCTTTCTCCAGGGGATCTTCCTGATCCAGGGATCCAACCCAGGTCTCCCACATTGCAGGCAGATTCTTTACCACCTGAGCCACCAGGGAAGGTGAATAGTGTCCGCAAAAGACTATGTCCAAGTACTAACCTCCAGTATTTATAAACAGGGCCTTATTCAGAAATAGGGACTCTGCAGGTGTAATTAAGGACATCAAGATAAAAGTCATTCTGGATTTAGGGTGGACCCTTCCTAGATTCAGTGTCTGATGACTTTATAAGAGAAAGGAGAGAGAGATTTGGGACACAGAGAAGGCCAGTGCAGGAGGCACAAGAAACACAGGTTCGCTCCCTGGGCTGGGAAGATCCCCTGGAGTAAGAAATGGCAACCTGCTCCAGTATTCTTGCCTGGAAACTTCCATGACAGCGGAGCCTGGAGGGCTATAGTCCATGGGGTCGCAAAGAGTCAGACACCATTGAGCACACATCCTTAAAGCACCCTGAACCACAAATGAAGAAAAAAGAGACACAGAGAGGTAAAGGGGCAAGTTCAGGGCCATCTAGGTGGTGAGTGGAAGAGTGTGGAAGGCTGTTTTTACAGCTTTCGAGAAGGGACTCAATACGACTGTCCCACTGTTATCACGAGCAGTGGCTTTCTTTACAACGCTAAGAGCTGTGTTACTAATGTGCCATTTACTGAGCATCTACTGTGTGCTAGAAGCTCTTCAGGTTTCTTTACCTCTATTTACTCCTCAGGGAAGCTAACATTTACGGAGCACTATCTACAGCTGCATGCGCATGATCTCCTTTTAACCTCAGAAGGACCTTGGGAGGTGAAAATGATCATTATCTACATCTGAGGAAGCAAAGCTATGGTTTTCCCAGTAGTCATGTATGGGTGTGAGAGCTGGAGCATAAGGAAAACTGAGCGCTAAAGAGTGGATGCTTTTGAACTGTGGTGTTGGAGAAAACTCCTGAGAGTCCCTTGAACTGCAAGGAGATCAAACCAGTTCATCCTAAAGGAAATTAGTCCTAAATATTCATTGGAAGGACTGATCCTGAAGCTCCAATACTTTGGCCATCTGATGCGAAGAACTGACTCCACTGGAAAAGGCCCTGATGCTGGAAAAGATTGAAGGAAGGAAAGGAAGGAGACGATAAGAGGATGAGATGGTTGCATGGTCTCACTGACTCGATGGACATGAGTTTGAGCAAGCTCTAGGAGTTGGTGATGGAAGGGAAGCCTGGCATGCTGCATTTTATGGGGTCACAAAGAGTCGGACACTGCTGCACTGAAGAGGAAGCCAGGCTTGGAGAGGTGACAGACCTACCAAGGTCCCAAGCCTCATCAGAAGCCTGGCTTCCCCCATTCTCCAGTATCATCCAGAATGATGACCAAAGCCTTGCTCTGTCTCCTTCAATATCCAGACATTCCCCACCATGTTTACCATCTTTATGTGTATGCTGAAAAGAAAAATAATGTATCATAAAAAATATATGCACACACACACTACATATATTTGAGGCAGTAAAGAACACGCCTGCCAATGCAGGAGACATCAAAGATAAAGTTTTGATACCTGGGTGGGGAAGATCCCCTACAGGAGGGCATGGCAACCCACTTCGGTATTCTTGCCTGGAGAATCCCATGGACAGAGGAGCCTGGTGGGCTATAGTTCACAGGGTTGCAAAGAGTCAGACACGACTGAAATGACTTAGCATGTAGTACATATGTATCTACTTATCATGTCTTATAGTACAAAATCTCTCCAAAGTCAGTGCATTAAATCTGCAAATTCAATTGGAACCAAAATCAAGAATGTTTATGAAGGTCTAGGAATGCTAAATTTAGGAAATCAAGGTTTTGACATAATCCGAAAGAATGTGTAGTTCACTGTTAACATGCACATTAATAAAAGTGGCTCTTGGATCACAATGCCCCAGCAGCAGCCTTCCTCGCTGCATCCCCAGGGTCCTTCACAGCGCCCAGGGAACGCTGAATGCTCTGTGGATACTCGTGAGGCCACGAATGAACAGCCTGGGCTGACACCAGGCTCCATGGAAGTGGCTTCTCCGGCGTGACCCAGTGGCATGAAAAGATCAGCCCGACCTTCCATCAACCATTTCTAGCAGCAGCTGAGCAATTCTGCCAATGCAGGTTTTAAATGGAAAGTGAGTCTGGATTCCAAGGGGCATCAGAGAATTGGCCTTCCAGAAAAGCAAGTACATGGGGTGTCGAACGAAAGAGATCGCCTCAAGGCAATGAAAATTTGCCTTTGGTGGGTTTTGCCACCTTCGGCTCACCATGCAGTTACTTCCTCATTAGACTAAAAATATGGAAAAACTCCCAGAAACCTCCTAAGTTATAATTATTAGCCTGCTGCTTTAGCTCTATGAATATTCCTGAAGGCTTTGATTGCTGCAGTGGAGTGTGACACGCTATTCAATGTCTAGCTTACAAGTTGACGGCTTCCAGGATTGGCTTCCATAGGTAATTGTGTCCTTCTGGACTGGGAACATAGAATTACAACATTTGAGCCTAGAGGGGACCTTCAAGGTCATTTCCTTCTTCCCCTACATTTTGTAGGTAAGGAAGCTGAAGCCTATTGGAGGTGTGCCATGGCTTCCAGCCCAGCTGGGACCAGAGCCCAGGCCTCCTGTCCACTGAGCCTCACTTCAGTTTGCACATCCCAGCCAGCAGAATGGCCAGATCTGGACACCTCCACCCAGAAGTCCCAGAGGCATGGCATTCTTACTATGTCCAAGCCAAATCTCCCCTCTCCAGCTGCCCTTTCTCCTGGGTTCCCAGTCTCTGCTGACAGTCTGCTCAATTGCAAGAGTCAGAAATCAGGCTACGCTTTGATGCTTGCTCAGTTGCTCAGGTACGTCTGACTCTTTGCAACCCTACATACCGTAGCCTGCCAGCTCCTCTGCCCAGGTAATTTTCCAGGCACGATTACTGCAATGGGATGCTCTTCTCTACTCTAGGAGATCTTCCTGATCCAGGGATTGAACCTGCATCTCTTGTGACACCAGCACTGGCAGGCAGATTCTTCACCATTCGCGCCACCTGGGAAGCCCATGCTTTGATGATTTGATTAACTCTTGATTCATCATTGTTCCCTTCCAGAATCTTTCTCTTCTTTCTGATCCTCTTTCATCGCTGTCTGGACTAATGACAGCCCCTCATGCACCCTAGCCTGGGGCTGTTTAATCCCACCCACCTGCTCCTGCACTGAATATGTCAGCAAATTTGGAGAACTCAGCAGTGGCCATAGGACTGGAAAAGGTCAGTTTTCACTCCAATCCCAAAGAGGTTCAGTTCAGTTCAGTCGCTCAGTCGTGTCCGACTCTTTGTGACCCCATGAATCGCAGCACGCCAGGCCTCCCTGTCCATCACCAACTCCCGGGGTTCACCCAGACTCACGTCCATTGTGTCCATGATGCCATCCAGCCATCTCATCCTCGGTCATCCCCTTCTCCTCCTGCCCCAATCCCTCCCAGCATCAGGGTCTTTTCCAGTGAGTCAACTCTTCGCATGAGGTGGCCAAAGCACTGGAGTTTCAGCTTTAGCATCATTCCTTCCAAAGAAATCCCAGGGCTGATCTCCTTCAGAATGGACTGGTTGGATCTCCTTGCAGTCCAAGGGACTCTCAAGAGTCTTCTCCAACACCACAGTTCAAAAGCATCAATTGTATAAGAGACAGGGCCAAAGTACTGGAGTTTCAGCTTTAGCATCATTCCTTCCAAAGAAATCCCAGGGCTGATCTCCTTCAGAATGGACTGGTTGGATCTCCTTGCAGTCCAAGGGACTCTCAAGAGTCTTCTCCAACACCACAGTTCAAAAGCATCAATTCTTCTGTGCTCAGCCTTCTTCACAGTCCAACTCTCAAAGAAAGGCAATGCCAAACAATGCTCAAACTACCACACAATTGTACTCATCTCATATGCTAGTAAAGTAATGCTCAAAATTCTCCAAGCCAGGCTTCAGCAATACATGAACTGTGAATTTCCAGATGTTCAAGCTGGTTTAAGAAAAGGCAGAGGAACCAGAGATCAAATTGCCAACATCCGCTGGATCATGGAAAAAGAAAGGGAGTTCTAGAAAAACATCTGTTTCTGTTATTGACTATGCCAAAGCCTTTGACTGTGTGGATCACAATAAACTGTGGAAAATTCTGAAAGAGATGGGAATATCAGACCACCTGACTTGCCTCTTCAGAAACCCATATGCAGGTCAGGAAGCAAGAGTTAGAACTGGACATGGAACAACACTGGTTCCAAATAGGAAAAGGAGTACGTCAAGGCTGTATATTGTCACCCTGCTTATTTAACGTATATGCAGAGTACATTATGAGAAATGTTGGGCTGGATGAAGCACAAACCTGAATAAAGATTGTTGGGAGAAGTATCAATAACCTCAGATGTGGAGATGACACCACCCTTATGGCAGAAAGTGAAGAGGAGCTAAAAAGCCTCTTGATGAAAGTGAAAGAGGAGAGTGAGAAAGTTGGCTTAAAGCTCAACATTCAGAAAACGAAGATTCTGGCATCTGGCCCCATCACTTCATGGGAAATATGTGGGGAAACAGTGGAAACAGTGGCTGACTTTATTTTTTTGGACTCCAAAATCACTGCAGATTATGACTGCAGCCATGAAATTAAAAGACGCTTACTCCTTGGAAGGAAAGCTATGACCAGCCTAGACAGCATATTAAAAAGCAGAGACATTACTTTGCCAACAAAGGTCCATCTGGTCAAGGCTATGGTTTTTCCAGTGGTCATGTATGGATGTGAAAGCTGGACTATAAAGAAAGCTGAGCACAGAAGAATTGATGCTTTTGAACTGTGATGTTGGAGAAGACTCTTGAGAGTCCCTTGGACTGCAAGGAGATCCAACCAGTCCATCCTAAAGGAGATCAGTCCTGGGTGTTCATTAGAAGGACTGATGCTGAAGCTGAAACTCCAATACTTTGGCCACCTGATGCGAAGAGCTGCAGCCTCAAGCAAGCTGTCTGACCTGTTATTTTTTGCCTTGATTTTCCTCATCTATAAAAGGAATAACTATATCTGCCATATCATGTTATTGAGAAGAAAAAATTGAAGTGCTGCATGTATTTATTAAGCACAAAGTAAGTGCTCTACAAATGCAATATAACATTGTTTTATTATCATTCATATGTTCAAATTACTTAATTAAAATCACTCCAAATTTTTCTGTGTACTCTATAATAAAAGTCAAACTTCTTAGCATGAAAAATTTATAAAAAATTAGGTTCCAGTTTCCTCATAATTTGGCCGCTGTCTTTATTATGCCTGTTGTGTAACCTACTCCAGTATGCTTGCCTGGAAAATCCCAAGGACAGAGGAGCCTGGTGGGCTAAAATCCATAGGGTTGGCAAGAGTCAGACATGGCTGAGCAACTGAGTACATGCCGACAGGAAAAAATAGGACATGATTTATTTTTAATCTTCAATGACTTGCCCGATAATCCTTACCTGATTTTAATAATCATGAACTCCTATTTATACTTCAAAACCCAGACCAAATTTTACACCCACTGTGAAATGTTCATCAAGTCTCTTCCTGATTCTCAGTTCCCTTCTTTCCCCTTCTCCTGGCCAAGTATAGCACTGTTCTGGATTCTTACCAAACCCTTGTCTGTTCGTCCCCTACAGCACTGATCAGGCCATATTGTAATTAAGGATATGCATGCCCATTGCCCTCACTGGACTGTGAGCTCTTTAAACAAGGATATGACTAGGTCAGGGTTAAAACCTCAGGGATTAGCATGAAGCTGATCTAGACAGAGATGCTCAAGGAATCAGAATAGGAAAGAGTTTGAAGTCACACAGTCCTGGCTTTGAATCTCAGTGGCCACCTTTGCTGTTTATCACTGGACAAGCACTTAGCCTCTGCATATGTCTCAGATCCCCTGGGATAATAATAGCCTTTACCCCATAGTGAGATAACATATGGGAGTCATTTAGAACAAGGGCTGATGCAGAGTAAATTCCAAATAGATATGAGCTAGTTATTATTGTATCAATTCATCACCGAATGAGAAATGAAATACATCATAAATGAAAGACCAACTAACGGATGGACATGTTGTACATGTCCCCAGATGATTCAGAGTTCCATCATCATTCTTTGATTAGAGTTTGCAGAAAAGCCGTGAAAAGCAGAGATAAGCAGGATGACTGGCCTCTGCTGTATCCCTTAGGGTAATTCATGTTTCTTTGGCTTGATACCCTGGCAGATGAAATCAGGTGTCACACACATATTAATTTGAGATGAAATGAAACTGCTCTGTCAATCTGATAATTTCTTTTTATTTGGTGATACAAACAGCATTAATAGCAACAGAAGACTGGTTTCATTAAAGTACGTAAGATACTGCTCCAGTGCGGACCAATAGGATCGCACCTGTCTGCATAAGAGGAAAAGCAGGGGAAGCTTAACTGGCTGAGTAAATACAGAAGGTCTGATGCTGTTGTTCAGTTGTTCAGTCATGTCTGACTCTTTGCGACCTCATGGACTGCAGCATGCCAGGCTTTCCTGTCCTTCACTATCTCCCAGAGTTTGCTCAAGCTCATGTCTATTGAGTCGGTGATGCCATCCAACCATCTTGCCCTCTGCCGTCTGTTCTCCTCCTGTCTTCAATCTTTCCAAGCATCAGGGTCTTTTCAAATGAGTTAGTTCTTTGCATCAGGTGGCCAAAGTATTGGAGCTTTATGTACCTTATACTGGATAATGTAATTTATCTAAGTTCACCTAGCCTCTAAGCAGAAGATACTCAAACCACCCCATGCTGAAGCCCACGCTTCATCGGGACCCATTCCTGGCAAGCCCAGTTACCTGTCTGCTTCTCCTAGGACACGCTTGAGGCTGATCCCATGAGTCTGATCATGACCATCTCTGGCATTGGCATTTCTGTTCGTTCCATGACCCTTATCATGGCATTCAAGACCCTGGTTGCTTTGGTCTGTCTCATCTCTCCCTCCCACCTCCTCTAATTCTATAAAGCTATTAAAAAACAGGACTGCTATGGTCTCCCAGACCGCCATCTTATGACCCCCTCCATGCTTTTGCATGGATGGAATGGCCTCTCCTTACCTCACCCGGCAGGTGAGCTGTGAACACACCCTGTGAGTCTAACTCAGATGGTCCCATTCTGGGAAGTCTTTCTTGACAGGGACCAGCTTACATGCAGGCTTTCACAGCTGTCTGCCCCAGAGATGTTGAGTTCCTGGGGCCCAGTGCCTGACTCTTGAGCCCTGTACTCCTAACATGCCCCATTCCATGTTTGCTGAAAGAATGCTCAGTTCTTCATCTCACTTCAGATGAATAAACTGAAGCCCCAGACAGCTGCTGGAACATTTTTTACTTCTAATCTGGCATCTTTCAGAGAGTTCTTTTTTTCTCTGTTTGTGAATTCCATCTGCTTTTTTAATTAATGAAAATTCAGCTCTATGCAAATGTTTCTTCTGGGATCACCCTTCATGAGCAACCTTTGGGAGCTTACTCATCAGCCCATTCCTTGAATGCATGTTTGGAACATTCTGGGAACTTGTTACTGGGCCTTTGAACCAAATAGCTCAAGTGAACGAAGTCAACAAAGCTGCCGCTTGGTAGCAGGAATTTACAGCCCTGGGAGCTGCAGGATGTGACTTGATTGAGAGAGTTTTCCCCTCACCCTCATCTTCCCTATAACCTCCTATTGCCTGGTACTGCCAGCCCCTATGGTCTCTGAAATTATTTCCTTTTGGTAAATAAGTTGTTCTTTCCAAATCTCACAAAAGCTTCTCCTGCACATTTGCTCATCAATTCAGTACCGAAGATCTCTTAATTAGAAGGACACCAGAAGTCCAGAATCCCAGGTACAGCTGGGATAATACGCTTTTCTCTTGTCTGAGAAATGTGGCTTTCTGATACAAGAACTCAATGTCAAAAGGCAACTTGGTATAGTGGCAAAAGCACGAAATTTGGAGGCAAGTGCTCATCAAAATGAATAAAGAAGATGCGTGTGTGCTAAGTCACTTCCATCGTGTCTGACTCTTTGTGACCCTATGGACTATAGCCGCCAGGCTCCTCTCTCCCTGGGATTCTCCAGGCAAGATACTGGAGTGGGTTGCCATGCCCTCCTCCAGGGGATCTTTCCAACCCAGCGATTGAACCCACGTCTCTCATGTCTCCTGCATTGGTGGGTAGGCTCTTTACCACTAGCACCACCTGGGAAACCTAAAGAAGATGAGGTGTGTGTGTATATTATATATCTATATATATACTATGGAACATTACTTCACATAAAGAATGAAATAATGTCTTTTACTGCAACATTGATGGGCCTAGACATTGTCAAACTAAGTGAAATAAACCCAACAGAGAAAGACAAATACCATATGATATTGCTTATAAGCAGAATCCAAAAAAATGATACAAATAAACTTATTTACAAATCAGAAATAGACTTCTGGCCTCTTTCCACCCCTTCGGGCAAGATGCTCCTGGGCTTTGAATCAGTGATTTCTCTCCCACTGCCTTGGCTTTGCTGCATCTCCATGATGGTAACTCTCAACACAGACTGAGTCCACATCACTCTCCAGATGCTTGGAGTACATCTGAATGTCCAGAAGTTCCTACAGACACCTCACCTCCAAGTCCATCCTTCCCACCATCCCTCGCACTCGCACCTCCTGTGGTGTTCTCTGCACAGGAGCCTCCCTGGAATCCACTCTGCTGCTAGGCCTGGAGGCAGCCTCGCCCCCTCCTTCACTGCCATTCTCCATCTCTAAGTCCTGCCCATCTGATCTCTGTTGGATCTTACTGCAGTGACCTCCTTGGATAGAACTGCCCCAGATCTGGATTCTTCTAGGGAGGGATTTCACAAAGATTGTCAACAATGAAAGCTGTATTGGTGTCTGTATTTAGCATCCAAGGGGACTCTGAAGTAGACAGATCTGCTAATTTGTATACCCTCTGCTGTTCACACTGACTTGGCTCTGCTCTCACCCCTGATGTCAACCTGGGCAGGTCACCTAACTCTCAATCCATTTTCTGGACTCTAAAAGTGGGAATAAATAATTGTGCCTACTTCATGATTATGAATGGTTTCCCAGGTGGTGCTAGTGGTAAAGAACCGCCTGCACATGCAGGAGACATAAGAGACATGAGTTGAATCCCTGGGTCAGGAAGATCCTCTGGAGGAGGGCATGGCAACGTGCTCCACAATTCTTGCCTGGAGAATCCCACGGACACAGAAGCTTGGCAGGCTACAGTCCAGGGTCACAAAGAGTCAGACACAACTGAAGTGACTAAGCATGCAGGCATGTTTATGAGGCTTAAATAAGGTTATGGATAGAATGCCTGGCACACAGTAAATACTAAAAAGTATTATTTCACTATTATTTATTGTCAAACTTCATTTATGTAATTTATTTATTAATTTAATGATAAATAACACAAGGAGTCAATTCTGGAGACGTGATGACATAGTTCTTGAATCTCCACAATCCACATATAAACTGGCAGAGCAGATACAAGAGAAAGCAAAAACCATGGGCAAAACTTACTATAAAGCTAAGTTGTTCTCACAAATCCCGAAATATAAGCAGATGGGAACAAACCAGCAACAGTGATAAGCCCTCTATGGTAGTGATTTCTGTATAAAAATAACACAGCTGATGATGGACCAGAGGACACAGAACTCCAAAAGAGCCAGCAGACACTGTGTGGGAAGACTAGCCAGTCTGAGAACAGCAGCTGAAACAGGGAGAGGCTTGTCCAGCCCCATCTCAGGTGAATGAAAAGTGTCCTTCATGAGTTCTGCAGAAGTTGGAGTCTGGGACACAAAATCCGTTCAATCAATCCAGCCAGAGCTCTCTTCTAGGAAGGATCCCAAGGAGAAACTGTTAGGAGTGAAATAAAAACTAAGCAGGATGGGGGACCTACAGATGAAAGAAAGGGGAAGTCCAGATGGAAGTGAGCAAGAGAACTGGGCCAGGAAATCTCAGGTAGCAAGCTGCCTAGGGACATGACATGTCATAAACAATAGAAGAAGAGGAGGCAGGTCGGTTAGAGAAGCTACCCTGAGCCACACCATCTTCTAAAGACTCAGGAAAATCAACATTACGTGAAATTCCATGCAAAGTGATTGTAAGAGAAGGACAATGGCAAGCAGAACAACACTGCACAATGAAAGTACCTCAGAAAATACAGTGTGGTGGGTTGTTCACGAACGGTTCCAATGAATCAGACCATCAGGTACTCACACTCCATGCAGTCCCCTCCCATGTGGGCCCTGGTCTTTGTCACGTGACTTGCTTTGGCCAATTGGACATCAGGAAATGTGAAGCAAGGAGAGGGTTGGTAGGCACTTGAGAGTTGGGTTTTCCTTCTTGAAACTGCTGCCATCATGTGAGCAAGTTCACTCTAGTCTCCTTGATGATAAAAGACCATGCAGAGAGAGGGGCCCATTCATTTTAGGTGTCCCACTCCCATACTCTTGCCTGGAAAATCTCATGGACGGAGGAGCCTGGTAGGCTGCAGTCCATGGGGTCACTAAGAGTCGGACACGACTGAATGACTTCACTTTCACTTTTCATTTTCATGCATTGGAGAAGGAAATGGCAACCCACTCCAGTGTTCTTGCCTGGAGAATCCCAGGGACAGGGGAGCCTGGTGGGCTGCCGTCTAAGGGGTTGCACAGAGTCGGACACAACTGATGTGACTTAGCAGCAGCAGGCTGGCCCAGCAGCTGAATGAGTGGGCCTAGCCAAAACCAACAGAAAAACCACTCAATCAAGTGGCAGATGTGATAAATAAAAGATTGCTACTGTTCTAAACTTCTAGGTTTTGACATGGTTTGTCATCAGTAATTGATAACTAGGTAGACATTAAGAATGAATAACATAGACATTACAAATTATGCAAGACATGAAAGAACATGTAACTTATAATTCAGATACTCAGAAATCTCATAATGTTTTTCTAATGAAAAACATTAGAAACAAAAGGAAAATTATTGCAGAAATAAATATTTCATGAGAAAGCACACAAAACAAATACAATGGAGATTGCTTTAAAATAAAGAGAAAGATAAAAAATTGAGAAACAATTTGAACATAGGAAGAGAGACAAAAGATTTGAAAATGGAAAATGCTGAGGATTGGCAAAGAAGACCCAAGTCCAGGTAATAGGGATCCTTAACAAAGAAAAGAAAGTAAAAGAACAGAATGTGTATTAAAGCAAAAGACATTTCCGGGAGCTTCCCTTGTGGTCCAGTGGCTACGACTCCATGTTCCCAATGCAGGGGGTCTGGGTTTCATCCCTGGTGGGAGAACTAGATCCTGCATGCCACAACTAAATATCCCAAAACTAAGACCTGGTGTGTGTGTCCTAAGTCACTTAAGTTACACTTGACTCTTTGTGACCCCATGGGTTGTAGCCCACCAAGCTTTTCCATCCATAGGATTTTCCAGGCAAGAACACTGAAGTGGGTTTTCATGCCCTCCTCCAGGAGATCCTCCTCCAACTCAGGATTCAGACCCACATCTCTTATGTCTCCTGCATTGGTAGGTGAGTTTTTTTTTAACACTAAGCAGCCTGAGAAGCCCTCATAACTAAGACTTGGTGCAATATGATATTTCCAGCAAAAGTCCTACAGAAAAACCAACCTGAAACTACATTGGAAGAGCAATATGTACTTCAGAATATAGACATGCAATGACCAACAGCAGAACTGTATTCTGGCAACACTGCTGGACTTTAATGAAAAAGAAGAAGGGTTTGTCATTTGTTTTTTCCTAAGCTTGAGCCAAGCTGGAATCAAGATTACTGGGAGAAATATCAATAACCTCAGATATGCAGATGATACCACCCTTATGGCAGAAAGTGAAGAAGAACTAAAGAGCCTCTTGATGAAAGTGAAAGAGGAGAGTGAAAAAGTCGGCTTAAAGCTCAATATTCAGAAAACTAAGATCATGGCAACTGGTCTCATCACTTCATGGCAAATAGATGGGGAAACAGTGGAAACAGTGTCAGACTTTATTTTCTTGGGCTCCAAAATCACTGCAGATGACTGCAGCCATGAAATTAAAAGATGCTTACTCCTTGGAAGGAAAGCTATGACCAAACTAGACAGCATATTAAAAAGCAGACATTACTTTGTCCACAAAGGTCCATCTAGTCAAGGCTATGGTTTTTCCATGGTGATGTATGGATGTGAGAGTTGAACTGTGAAGAAAGCTGAGCACTGAAGAACTGATGCTTTCAAACTGTGGTGTTGGAGAAGACTCTTGAGAGTCCCTTGGACTGCAAGGAGATCCAAGCAGTCTATCCTAAATGAGATCAGTCCTGGGTGTTCATTCATAGGACTGATGCTAAGCTGAAACTCCAGTACTTTGGCCACCTGATGTGAAGAGCTGACTCATTGGAAAAGACCCTGATGCTGGGAAGGATTGAGGGCAGGAAGAGAAAGGGATGACAGAGGATGAGATGGTTGGAAGGACTGATGCTGAAGCTGGAACTCCAATACTTTGGCTACCTGATGTAAAGAATTGATTCATTGGAAAAGATCCTGATGCTGGGAAAGATTGAAGGTGGGAGGAGAAGGGGACAGCAGAGGATGAGATGGTTGGATGGCATCACCGACTCAATGGACATGAGTTTGGGTGAACTCTGGGAGTTGGTGATGGACAGGGAGGCCTGGTGTGTTGCAATTCATGGGATCACAAAGAGTCGGACATGACTGAGCGACTGAACTGGACTGAATTGAACTGAGCCAACCTTCTGACTAAGTAAGCATTCTCTAGAAAACAAAGGAGGAGAAGGTCTTCCTGGCAAGGCAGACATGAGGGCCAAAGGTGTGAGAGAGCATGGCTGGGGTCTGG